>JACGAQ010000520.1:0-123536 GCA_014119065.1 Orius insidiosus | reverse complement strand
TAGGGCTTAAAAGACAAAATTGGCATTTTCTATTGAAATCCTAGTCCTTTTGCAAAAAAAACTTTAAGACCTCTGCGAGGGCGTGTAAAAAATTAATTAAAGCAGGTTTGGACGAGCCAGGCGCAAAATATTGAACTAGCTAAACTTTAAAAAAAATTTGAATTTATACCGGGAAATTATTAAATATTTTATTAATAAAATTATCAGATGTTTTTCTAGGGGCTCAGTGGCGCAATTTTTCTTATATCATCATTTTTATAACATAATTATATTTTGTGTTTATACATTTTAATTTTAATCATGAAAAGAAATCTACCTTTTAGTCCCTGCTACCGCAGGGTCATTATTTAATATTCATTTTTCCAGATTTTTGAGCATTTTTCTAGTAGCCACAAAAACCGGCGTTTCCACCCGATTTTCTTGCGTTTTTCTTTCCTTTTTGCTCTAAAGGCCATCTTTTTCCTAGCTTTTGGTTGTTTTTCTTAGTAGCTTTGTTCCAACCTCAGTTTTAAACTGGTTTAAAACTCCTGGAGCATGCGCAGAGGATTTGGACGTCAAATTCGACGTCGTTCAAACCGTTTGTCCGTCAAGTCTGAAGTCATCTGACGTCAAATATGACGAGCAAATCCTTCTGCGCATGCTCCAGGAGTTTCAAACCGAGGTTGGAACAAACCTCCAACAAATACCACTTTTTTTCTCGGGATTTTCACCATTCTTCCATATTTTTGAGCGTTTTTCTAGTAGTCACAAAAACCGGCGTTTTTACCCGATTTCCTTGCGTTTTTCTTTGCTTTTTGCTCTAAAAAACATCTCTCTCCTTGCTTTTGGTTGTTTTTCTTATTAGCTTTGTTCCAACCTCAATTTGAAACTGGTTTGAAACTTCTAGAGCATGCGCAGAGGATTCGGACGTGAAATTCGACGTCGTCAAACCGTTTGTCCGTCAAGTCTGAAGTCACCTATCGTCAAATATGACGTGCAAATCCTTCTGCGCATGCTCCAGGAGTTTCCAACCACGGTTGGAACAAACCTTATACAAAAACCACTTTTTTTCTCAGCGTTTTCACCGTTTTTAATATTCATTTTTCCAGATTTTTGAGCATTTTTCTAGTAGCCACAAAACCGGCGTTTCCACCCGATTTTCTTGCGTTTTTCTTTCCTTTTTGCTCTAAAGGCCATCTTTTTCCTAGCTTTTGGTTGTTTTTCTTACTAGCCTTGTTCCAACCTCAGTTTTAAACTGGTTTAAAACTCCTGGAGCATGCGCAGAGGATTTGGACGTCAAATTCGACGTCGTTCAAACCGTTTGTCCGTCAAGTCTGAAGTCATCTGACGTCAAATATGACGAGCAAATCCTTCTGCGCATGATCCAGGAGTTTCAAACCAGTTTCAAACCGCGGTTGGAACAAACCTCAAACAAAAACCACTTTTTTTCTCAGGATTATCATCGTTTTTTAACTTTTTTTCCAGATTTTTTAGCGTTTTTTTAGTAGCCACAAAAACCGGCGTTTTTACCCTACTTCCATGCGTTTTCTTTCTTTTTGCTCTAAAGACCTTTTTTTTTCTTGCTTTTGGTTGTTTTTCTTAATAGCTTTGTTCCAACCTCAGTTTGAAACTTTCGGAGCATGCACAGAGGATTTGAACGTCAAATTCGACGTCGTTCAAACCGTTTGTCCGTCAAGTCTGAAGTCATCTGACGTCAAATATGACGTGGAAATCCTTCTGCGCATTCTCCAGGTGTTTCAAACCAGTTCCAAACTCCGGTTGGAACAAAGCTTAAACAAAACCACCATGCTGAGAATAAAGCATTTTCACCGCTTTTAACTTAATTGTTCCAGATTTTTGAGCATTTTTCTAGTATGTCACAAAAACCGGCGTTTTTACTTGATTTCTTGCGTTTTTCTTTCTTTTTGCTCTAAAGACCATTTTTTCCTTGCTTTTGGTTGTTTCTTATTAGCTTCGTTCCAACCTCAGTTTGAAACTGGTTTGAAACTCCTAAAGCATGCGCAGATGGATTTAGACGTCAAATTTAACGTCGTTCAAACCGTTTGTCCGTCAAGTCTGAAGTAATCTGACGTGCAATCCTTCTGCGCATGCTCCAGGAGTTTCAAACCGCGGTTGGAACAAAGCTCAAACAAAAACCATCTTTTTCTCAGCATTTTCACCGTTTTTAACTTCAATTTTTCCAGATTTTTGAGCATTTTTCTAGTAGTCACAAAACCGGCGTTTTTACCCGATTTCCTTGCGTTTTTCGGTTGATTTAAGCAAAAAAGGTGTTTTTCTGCATAAAACAGCGAAATCCCCTAAAATCAAATATTTCTTATACTCAAAAGATCGACGAAAAAAAGGAGAAATCAGGGTTTCCACGCTCAAAAACAGCCGAAGACGCCCGAGAATCCGCTAAACTTTTCCTATAAACCCAGGAAAATGGCAAATAAACAAAAATATTGTATTTTTAAAGTTTTTCTATAGCAAAAATCCAGTGGAAAGCGCGTTTCTGCGTCGAAAAACTAAAATTCCGTTAAAACTCAGGTAAAGGGTTTCTTTTGTACGAAATCTACATTCTCTTTTTAAATCCTCTTTATTTTTAGGAAATTAGTCATTGGAATTGTCTCGATACAATAGTAATAACTCCAGGTAAAAAGGGTTTTTTCCCTCAAAAGCGACATTCTCTTTTTTAATCCGCTTTATCTTTAGACTGAAATTATTTTATTTTAACGACTTTAAAACCTACGTTGATCCGTATTTCTTTTGACTTCGTAGAATGTAGTTAAGAAAACAAAAGGGCGCTTGGAAATTTTCTATTAATAGGGAGCAAAAGGGTATTATCCCTTGGCAATACCTGCAGATAGGAAAATTTTTTGTTAAAAATCATCATATTTTAAAAATTAACTTTGTTCCAACAGTTTAAAACTCAGCAGAGTTGAAACTCCTGGTGCATGCGCAGAAGGATTTTCACGTCATATTTGACGTCAGAAGACTTGATTTGACGGACAAACGGTTTGAACGACGTAGAATTTGACATCCAAATCCTCTGCGCATGCTCCAGGGGTTTAAACTGAGGTTGGAACAAAGCTAATAAGAAAAACAATCAAAAGCAATGAAAATGAGGTCTTTAGAGCAAAAAGAAAGAAAAACGCGTGGAAATCGGGTAAAAACGCCGGTTTTTGTGGCTACTAGAAAAATGCTCAAAAAATCTGTAAGAATGGACGTTAAAACGGTGAAAATCCTGAGAAAAAAAGTGGGTTTTGTTTGAGGTTTGTTCCAATCGCAGTTTGAAACCCTGGAGCATGCGCAGAAGAATTTGCACGTCATATTTGACGTCTGATGACTTCAGACTTGAGGGCAAACTGTTTGAACGACGTCGAATTTGACGTCCAAATCCTTCTGCGCATGCTCTAGGAGTTTCAAACTGAAGTTGGAACAAAGATTTAGGTTGTTTAGGGCGTTGTGCACTTCGACCCCTAATGGGTCTATTGTTGGAGCCAATTGTTGAAACCAGTTTCAAACTGCGGTTGGAACAAACCTCTAGCAAAAACCACTTTTTTTCAGGGTCTTCACCGTTTTAAATTTCCATTTTTCCAGATTTTTGTGCATTTCTCTACAAGTAGTAGGTAAGTAGTAAAAAAAAAAAAACCCGGCGTTTTTACACGATTTCCTGGCGTTTTTCTTTCTTTTGCTCTAAAGACCATCTTTTTCCTTGCTTTTGGTTGTTTTTCTTATTAGCTTTGTTCCAACCGGAGTTTGAAATTGGTTTGAAACTCCTGGAGCGCAGAAGGATTTAGACGGCAAATTCGACGTCGGTCAAACATTTTGTCCTCAAGTCTGAAGTCTTCTGACGTCAGATATGACGAGCAAATCCTTCTACGCATGCTCCAGGAGTTTGCTCCAATCGCAGTTTGAAACTCCTGGAGCATGCGCAGAAGGATTTGCACGTCATATCTGACCTCAGATGACTTCAGACATGACGGACAAACTATTTTTACGATGTCTAAGTGACGTCCAAATCCTTCTGCGCATGCTCCAGGAGTTTCAAACCAGTTTCAAACTAAGGTTGGAACAAAGCTGATAGGAAAAACAACCAAAAGCAAGGAAAAAGATGGTCTTCAGAGAAAAAAGAAAGAAAAACTCAAGGAATCGGGTAAAAACGCCAGTGTTTGTCACTACTAGAAAAATGCTCAAAAAACTGTAAATGGAAGTTAAAAACGGTGAAAATCCTGAGAAAAAGTGGTTTTAGGTTTGTTCCAACCGCAGTTTGAAACTGGTTTGAAACTCATGGAGCATGCGGAGAAGGATTTGGACGTCATATTTGACGCCAGATGACTTCAGACTTAAGGATAAACTGTTTTAAGGACGTCGAGTTGAAGTCCAAATCCTTCTGCGCATGCTCCAGGAGTTTCAAACCAGTTTCAAACTAAGGTTGGAACAAAGCTGATAGGAAAACAACCAAAAGCAAGGAAAAAGATGGTCTTCAGAGAAAAAAGAAAGAAAAACTCAAGGAATCGGGTAAAAACGCCAGTGTTTGTCACTACTAGAAAAATGCTCAAAAAACTGTAAAAATGGAAGTTAAAAACGGTGAAAATCCTGAGAAAAAGTGGGTTTTTTTTAGGTTTGTTCCAACCGCAGTTTGAAACTGGTTTGAAACTCATGGAGCATGCGGAGAAGGATTTGGACGTCATATTTGACGCCAGATGACTTCAGACTTAAGGATAAACTGTTTTAAGGACGTCGAGTTGAAGTCCAAATCCTTCTGCGCATGCTCCAGGAGTTTCAAACCAAACGCCGGTTTTTGTGACTACTAGAAAAATGCTCAAAAATCTGGAAAAATAGAAGTTAAAAACGGTGAAAATCCTAAGAAAAAAGGGGTTTTGTTTGAGCATTGTTCCAACCCCGGTTTGAAAATCCTGGAGCATGCGCAACACTAGCGTAATTAAGGAGAAAAGTATTATGGTATCCTTTTGGTTTAGGAAAAGTTTTAAGGAATCTTAGGGCAATTTGTAAACCAAAAACCCAAGATTAAAATTGTCGTCCCTCAAAATTTTCTCATCAGCCTTTTGTCAATTCCGTTTATTCCCACAATTATTATTTATATTTGTTGCGTACACTAAGTTTTGCAATAATTATCAAACAAACTCTCGTTAGTTTGCAAACTCTTGAGTTTATATAACAATAACATGTTAACGCAGAAAACAATAGAGCCACAATTAATTTGTACATCATTGTATAAATTTAAAAAAGAGTTTTTTACTTTTTTAAATATAAAAAGCGCCGACACGCTTTGCTTTACGCGAGTCTTCACTACAGAGACTGAAAATGCGAAGATTCAAGCGTGAATGCGCATAGCATCACCGATGTACAGTATTGTATTTATTGTTTAGAAATATCTTTTTGATGATTCTATTCCTTTGTGTATTTATTCATAGGTGGAATTGTGAGGTTGTTTGAGATTCGGCAATCTATTCAGAATTTTCCTCGAGGGCGTACCTTTTGTTTCAAAGGGTTCTCTATCCCTTCAAACCCCCTTTTCTTCCTCATACATCCTTTCTTCTTGAGGTTAATGAGAGGTGGAGTAGTTACGGCTTTCGTTATATCCTTTATCCTTTCGTGTAATCACAGTTTCTTTTGTGGTTAGAATTTGTAAGAAATCGAAAAAGGATTGTTTTAATTAAGTCTATTCATTGAATATCGCGTTGGGAATAAGAGCGATTGTCGGGGGGGAAAGAGGGTGAGGATGATTTGAAGTTCGGGGGTCATTAGTACCTCGTTAAGGAAGCTATCGAAAAGGATTCAAGTGTTCTCATCGGCAATCAAACTGACCTCGTACAAACCGAGCCTATTAGAATTAGTTCACGATTCAGGAGGCTTTTCTTTCCTTCCTCTTTCTCAAGGAGTTTTACGCATGAGAATCCTCAAACATTTTTCGTTCATCGTTATTTCATAATGAATAAATGAAGGGGGGAGGAGGCTCAGCATTTTGGTAACGCTTCTAGATTGATTTTTTTTACAAGATTAAGTATTGGCCACAACTGGAAAGTTCTCCAAAGATAAAGAATGCAAAAATTTTATCAAGGTAGAAAAAATTAATCGCCTAACGATTGCGTGAAGAAATTTCCATATTGCATAAGAGTATTTGGTGGATATTTGGTAAAATTGGACCAACAGTTCGGCCACAGCGCAGTTTTTAAAATTTCGAAGAGACATATCTCCGCCATTTTTTCGAATTCAAAATTCAATCGCTGAAAAATAAACATGCTTTATAAAAATTATTTATTCGTAATTTATATAAAATTTAGCGAGTTTGATTTATGACTTTTGTTTTCAGGGGGTTGACGTAGTGCTTGTTTATCAATCAATCCGAAAACCGTCTTGCCCTAAACTTCTCATGGGTTAAACTTCCCTCTATACAGATACCAAGCGGAAAGGAGAAACTTTTCCACTGACAAATTTCCAAACAATGAGACCAAATAAATAATCGTCCGACCATAAATTATTCTTACAACTAAATTCGATATTTTCATCAAAAACTCATTAAATTTTCCTAAAATGGAATTTTTTATGAGTATTAAAATGTATTTAACTTTCTTGAAAGCTACCTTTTCCTAAGATTTTATGAAAAAAATTTTCAGTTTTAAAAAAATTTTATTATCAAAACTTTTACGCTCATATAATTCATAACTATAAACTTTAGTACTTATTAAAAGATTTTTTTTTAAATCGTAGTGAAAAAAGATAAAATCATCGATTGCTCATTGTCCATTTGGGATGGAACAAATATAGCTCTCCTGACGCGCCAACCATATACAGGGTGTTCCAACTAGAGTGGACCAGCAACTTTGCGGCAAGGCATTTAGTCCTAAAAAAAGTAAATTGTAAACCCCCATATTTTTGGACAGGGAATCGACTACATTTGGTTGATTTTGGTTCTGGTATACAGGGTGTCCCAGAGCGACACAACTTCGTTATTTTAAATGTGAACGGGGGAACAAGGCGCTTTAAGTCTTATCGCGTAAAGCGTTTAATTCGTGTATAGCATCACAGCTCCGATAATATAAAATAAGTTTCCTACTATCAGAATACTTAAAAAATATATAGTAAAGAGAAATAACGTGGATGAAATTTATAACTCCGAATTTATCTTAACGGCAAACGGGGCGAGAGTATGGGCGAGAAATAATTGCAAATTTGTTTCCACTCTGTCTGAACTTTATTTGCGGTCTGGTGTGGAATATTTAAAAGGATAGATAAGTGGCCGCGATGTAAAAGGCCGGGAGTGAGGGGGTTAAAATGGTCCCTTACGCTATCAGAAATAACCAAATGGAACCCCCATCAGCTCTTACATCAAACAGGTGTAAATTTCTCCAGAAACTTTTTTTAAGCCCTTTTTATGTTTAAAAATATTTCACGATTTTTTAAAATTATCATGGGAAAAACGATAGATTTAAAGCTTTTCTGGGCTCGAGGTTGTAAAAGGACCGAACGGGCCGAACAGGAAATGTACAGAGGTTTATCGGCTTGCCCAACTGCATTTGCCATGTTTCTGGATTGTTATATTTATTGGATTACCTACCTTTTTTTTTATCGTTCCAAGGAATCTTTTGTTTATAAACTGTCGTTTTACTCCCTGAAGGATCAATAATTGGAAGAATGCCAAACGACCCTGATACGCGGATATAAGGATGAAATGCCACCCAAGAGGCGGATCCATCTTTAATATCCGTCATTGTCCGACTTCCTTGTATTTCCATCCATTTCTTGTCAAGTCTTTTCAGGATTTCAGATAAATAAAATCATTGAAAATTTCACCTATAGAAGTTCCCTTTACTCCTGCGGCCACCTGGTCTTCGACTCACGGCCTCTAATGGCAAAACTTTCGCTCGTAATAGAAATAAAGAAAAGTGGGAAAAAAGGTTCCCCTAAAGAATAAAAAGTTAGAAGGGTTAATTGTTTGGGATTAAATAATCATAAGGAGCAATTTGAGGTGTGGAGATAGGAAGGCGATGTGGGTTCGTGAGAGCCCCGAGGGTGGGACCGCGGGTTTTCGCCATAAAGAGGAGTTAAAACAGAAATATGACTTGCATTCTCTCACAAACCCCTTTAAAACATTACCATTCTCTGAGAACACTTAAGAGCTCAAAGCACGTATTTATAATTTAAAACTCTGTTTTTCCAGAGGCCGAAAGAAGCTTAAACTTTCAAGTTTCACTCGGCTGGTTAAAGGTTATTTGATTATTTTGTTTGTAAAACATTTAAAATGTTACCTTTTGAATAGTCGAGTTGGGAATGTCGTTCAGATTGGTGACGCAGATGTTGGTTTTCATTCTGAGTTTGTTGGCGAAGGCGGATCCGTAGCAGTACATGAGAAGCATCGTAGTCGGAAAGTAGAAGGAGCAAGCGGCCAAAATTCTGATGCTCGGCCTCGTAGAACGGGTCGCACGCCGCCAGGCCGGAGACGTTGAAGTAATAGCCGCCTTTCGGGAGTACAACCGCTGAATAAACGGTGAGCGAAGCGACCAACGTCAGACTCAGGACCGTCATGCATCCCTGGCAGAACACTGTGAACATTTGCGACAACAAAATGCTCAAAGCGTAAAGCGAAATAGCCATTTTTTATATATTCGAAATGTATTATGGGAAATTTGATTCTTTAGTGTTTGAAACAAGATCCGAGCGGTTGGAGGCTAAATAGTTTACCGGGATCAAAAGCTTCCGCATGCGGAAAAGGGGGAAGTAACGAAGGTAATACACGAAAGGCAATCAACCATGGCTCAAGGAAAATTAGATTGCTCAACGGCTAATGTGCGCCTCTCTATAAAAATCTAATTCTAATTAATTGCCCTAACTTTTATATAATAAAACATACCCGACAATTTGTAACCCCATTATTCAGATTGCTCTCCCCCAGATTTAAAAAATTGTTTAGTCATTACTCATTATAATAGTTCTTAAGGGCCATCATACTGTAAGGATTTGGCCCTCTGGAGCAAAAGACAAGGCAAACCTTAGGTTTTTGCATAGTTGGTAATTTTAACATGGAAAAACATGTTCTAAACCAGAATATCGATGAAAACTGCCCAAACGTTCGGGATGTCGAAAGCTCAAAAGCCCGATGAAAAGCTGTTTCTACGACAAAAAAAATCGAGAAAAACGACATAAACACGGTTGAAAAAGGGTGTTAAAACATCCAGGGGCTATTTGACCAGGCAGGAAGGGCTAGGTCTCGAACTCTATGTCGCCAATGATCATACCACCATTATTGGCATCATTTAATGATAGTTTCTGATTAAACTATTATAGATAGCGGATCCGGACAAATTGGAAAAGTTTTCAAATGTTCTAATCTACAACGTTTACTTAAGAACAAAAATCGATAGAATCATCCGTTTCTCAAGAAATTTTAAACCGATTTTCCAAAAAAAAAAATTTATTTTTGAAAAATAATAAATAAAATATGATTGCAACGGTAATGGTAAACGAAATCATATCTTAACGTACATAAAAATAATGTGATTAAGATTATAATCGTAAACATTAAAAAAAATAAATAAAACATTCTATGGAAAAGATTGCAAACGTGCTGATAAACAATATTAAAAAAAAAGTTAAAATTGAAAAATAATCCTCAGCTTTTTCTAGTACCTCCACCTCGATTTTTTCATCCCATTAAGCAGCACAATAAAAGCATTTTGAAACGACAAAACAAAACTTCCGAGAGAAAAATATGGAACGCAATAAGGTCTTTAGGAGGTTATTTCAGTATAAAGCGTTTCGTGAACTTTCTCAGGGAGGAGTTTTTAAGCGAATTTAAAACAGTCATTTATTTAAAAGTCTTCGAGAAGACTGAATAAACACGTCTGTCCGCTATCCTGGAAACAAAGGGTCTTCCGACGTTTTTATGATAAAAAGTTTAATTGAAACTTTCTTTTAAAAACAATCTCAAGGTGATAGATTTTCTGTGACTGTCCTCTTTGGGTTAATTTTATGTATCGAAACCTGGAAAAAGCAATAATGGCTTGGATTCCTATTTTTTTTTTTGGCTCCAAGACGGGGAAAATACCGACATCCTCAGTTTAAGCGGAAATGGGCAAATGACAATGGAAGTTATTGCCCTGGCTCGTTCACCGCAAATTCTTTGAGGGAAAACTTTTCTCTTCTATCACCTCTTTTTATGTTTAAAACCCTTAATAAAAATTCTACCTCTACAAAAAAAATTTAAAATATTTTTTATGAAAAAAACCGTTTGTCAGAACTTCAAACAGTAGCTTGCAGCCCTGGAGGAAAAGACTAATTAATCAGGAAAATTGATTGTCTTTCGGAAACATCAAAAGTTCTTTGTATTCTATTTCCTGTCGAAAACAGCCGAAAATCTTCTCGCGGTTTCCGAAATTCGAGTAAACTCTTTTAAGATTTTTATCTCGTTTTTCCGGTTTATCACGTACGTAGAACCGGTCATCCTGTTAGAAAGTTTTTCGCTCCCTTTTTACTCTGGGAAAACTCTTGCTGGACCTACACGCCTGGAGTTTGAAAATCGTTTTTCGACCCTAAGTTATAAAACTCTGGCAGATTTGTTGGATATCAGATGAGCTCTCAATTCTATTTTGAAGGGCTAGAACTTTTATTTAGAATCCAATTTCAAAATGTTACACTCGTATATTAACTGCATATTTTTTAATCAAACTTATTTCTAACAGAAAAAGTTTACAGGAGCGTCTTTTTGGGGGTCAGTGATCAAGGACTCACACCACGGGAAATAAGCAGTCTGACGCGAAGAGGTGCACTGGTTGTTCAAACCAATTTTGGATCTAAACCACACTCTAGCCACTTTCAAAGTAGGGCATGAATTGGAAAAATACCTTTCACATCCGATAGCGGTATAGATCACTAATCCATTTTCGAGACAAAAATCGTCCATGAAGGGTAATACGATAACTTCGTTTTGAGAAGTTTGAAAGAGATTGTCAATAGCACGCTATAATAGTTTGACGAATTGCTAAGCCGAATTTTGAGTAATTGACGCTTCATTACGCGAAAATCGTGTATGAAAACGTCACGTGTACCTTTCACCACCTCCCTTCAATAAATTAACCTTAAAAGGCTTCAGAATGATTGATTACGTCCTTTAATATCAAATTATTCCTTTCAAACTTTAAGTTCGAACTAATTGACACCTCAACTAATCACGTTCGATCAGAAAAATTAATTAAAACTTAAAAAAAGAAGTTGGAAATCACCCAATTAATATTTTGAAACATAATCTCTCTTTATAATAAACCAATTGGCAATAAACATAATAAATTACTGGGTGATTTTTTAAAATGTATTATCTGGTGTGTAGCTAATTAAAGATGAGGAGTTCTGAACGATAAGGGAAACTACACATTAATTTCCAGTTTTGCCAACTTAAGCTCTATCTAGCAAACCCATATCCGTGAATAATCTTAACATGATTAATGGCTCCACCTATAGTACTTGAAATTGATTAAGTAAACCGCCTTTAGTGCCCTGGAAGTTCTAAAAACAAAAGGATTGAGGGAAAACCTTTCTTGTTATTTATTCAACACCGAGGTATTGAAGTTCTAATGGACAGCTTAAGGGGAGAAAAAATAAAACTTTTTAATAAGAAGAGATTATAGAATAAACATTAAATTAATTTAAAGAGGTTGATTGAAGGAAGAAAAATTCAAATTTCCCCGGAGGAAGGTAAACGAAATACTGAAGTGCTCCATTTATCATTGTCAACTTTACAAAAGAGGGTTTGTGAACTCTATTATTCCTTTAGACGTTTTTTTCCCTTCATCAACAGACAAATAATCAAAGACAAATAAAGGAAAAGACAATTTATCTCAAAATAGGGGAAGATCAGTACATTTCGTTCGTGAAACTGGAAAAAGGGAGTTACCTACTTTTATCTTTACTTCGCACCTATAGAATGATGACTTTTCCGATTGACAGCGCTCAGGGCTGGAATTATAGTGGGGCTGATTGAACAACTTTCCACCACATTGTTGGTCTTTTTAACTTGCTAAAATAAAAGTTATTGTGTGTTCCTTAAATAGGGTCTCCAAAACGCCGTAAAAAAAACTGATTAGGTATTCATAAGGTTGTCTGTGTCTGATCATAAGGTTGTCTGTGGTACCGGCCGTCCGTCCCACATTTTTCCCGAACAATTAACGGCCGCATTTTTTGTCCGAATTTCACTATAGTTTTCACATAATCTCTCTTTGTAATTAAATTGAAATGGAAAAGATTTTTTTTAAATTTTGCAGGTGGTAACTTCGTTTTTTTTTTTTTTTTTTTTTTAACCCTATGTTTTTATGATTTTAAAAATTCTACGCTCAAATTTCAGCAACTTTTACTTTCATTTTTTTTCGATTAGAGCAGTTTTTTTGTCCAAAGAGGTCTAAGAATGGTCAAATCAACTTGAAATGTTGCGTAGATTACGAATCTGAAATGTTTTTTTTTGAGAAAACATCGCCCTTTTCAAGGTTTTATGATTACAATTGCATCATAGTCGCGATTACCCCCTGGTATTCTGGTCAAGAACACAAATTTTACTGGGATTTTGGGGGGTTAGCCTCTAAAGTATTATAATAAAATCCTCTTTTTAGGTATCGATTAATATTTTACAATGATTTTAAACCTATTGTTAGTCAGTGGAGCGTTATTTCCTTTTTAGTTTCCTTCAATAGGAACGCTCATTACCCCAGAGAAACGAATCATGTCCTCGGAAGTCGTTATATCTATCAATCGATTAAGATATTGTTATGAGAGACTGAAGGGTAAGAAGAAAATTCTTTCTCCTACTTTTTTACAAGCTATGTTTTCAAATCAGGGAGCATTAAAATGGAGGAGAGATGGGAACCGATGAATTTAAGATGACTTTTACGACCTTCGGGAATTCAAGACTCGAGTAAAAAAAAATACATGGAACGATTTTATACTCATTTTAGCGAGAAAAACATACACATTCAAATTTAACGTTTCTCAATTATCGATCATTTTATTTTCAATCACTTCGGCCCTCAAACACTAAGGCCCGTATTCATAAAAGCTCCTTACGGAACCCTTTTATCAAAATTTATTTTTGAATTCCATCCTTGACGTTTATGAACCTCACTTGAAGTGAATGCTCCTTCAAATAAAAGTAATCCTTATGATTTCCCTCAGTTTTTTCAAGGTTGCTATTGAGGCACCTTAAGGAGCCCTCGAACGAAGGATTCTCATTGGCTTTTCAGCACTCCTTAATTTTTCCTTAACAAAAAGATACATTTTCGGTCCCTAAACTTAAGGCAAGGTTGTAAGCGAAAATCAAGGATTGTGCTATCATCAGTCCATGAGATCCCTCCGTTCAAGAGTCCTACCATGAAAAAATATGGAAAAATCTGAAGGAACAATAATTTCAAGGAAGGTCGTCAAGAGAGGATTTTCAAGGACATTTGTACAAAAGGGCTCCTTAAGGAATGTATAAATACGGGCCTTAGTTTTCGAGAAATTGATAAACTGGAAACCCCTAAAACCCATGGAGGGTAAAACGGTAAAAAACTTTTTTTTACAATCTTCTTCGCTAATCCAACCGCTCAAACGCTGTAACTTCTTCCTATACGTATGAGCACGTTTTGGGTTTGTCAAAAATTATATTTTTGAGGGATGAAACGCTCCACTAATCTGAGATTAAATTAACAAAAGCAGTTTAATCATCAAAATAGGTCCTGAACTAGCAAAATGTTAATTACACAAAGACAATATTGGTGGGACCCAATATAACAGCTAAAGTTTACCCACACCTGAGTTTGCCCTCGATTGTTCCCTTTCGTGAAGTCGTGGGCGGGAGAATTAAATCAACATTTTAGGGTCGGAAGTAACATTAAAAAAAATTGTTTCGCCCCTGAAACGATATAAATCGAAATATGTCTTCGTCTAAACTCCTTTAATAACTCACGCCCGCAATATACAAATTTCCTATTCCTCCCATGACTCCGCTTTTTTAAAAAAAGCAAGATTTCCATTCCCAAAGAGGGATTTTTGTACAAAAAAAATTTCCACATAAAAAGTTTAAAATAAGCGCGTTGCTGCCATAAAAAATTGATTTTGTACCTTTTTTGTTGAATGCTTATGATATCTATTCGGGTGTAGCATGCAGGCGTATCTGTCGACGGCCATGCAGACCAAAATAGCTGCACTTTGTTGGGTCAGAGCCCCCCTCAAGAGAGCCTGAAAAGAAAATAAAAATTACTTTTACACACTTATTAATGAAATACACCAAAAATTATATACTAGAAAATTGAGAAAAGATCCAAACTCGTTAAAAAGGTTGTTAAACGCTCCCCCGATAAAACGGGTGTTTTTACACCAAAATTGGGGGGGGGGGGGGAAACAGACTAAAACCCAGTAAAAACATACGCCTGATAAATCTGTGGTGCCTTTTATAGTATATTCCTTTTATAGTAATGTTGAAAATAAGCTCTAATATTTTGAATTCCTCCAACTGTATGTAGCGCCCTTTTTTCAGGGACTCTCCATGGCAAATTTTATCAGATTTTTAAACAAATTTTCCGTGGAATCTTTTTTGTCGTAGTTGTTTTGAAAAAGTTTTTTCAGAGTGTAAATTGATACAAGGAATAAACTGGGGAAAAAATTTATAATTTTATTTATTTTTTATTTTTACGATTCGCTAAAAACTCTGCTGGTTGAAGTTGAAATAGAGAAGTTTTATCGTTGAATAGATAGGCCGTAATCAGCCTCTGTTGTAACCGGTGATTCTCACTTATCGCCTTTTTGTCGCTTTTTTCCAACTCCTCTTTTTAACGCGTTGAAAAAAGTCCTTACTGGGTATAACATTTAGGGGGGGGGGGAGATTTAGTTTTTCTTATGTACCGATTATTAATGCAACAAACGGATAGCTGTTGAGGGCGGAAGAAATGCCGGCCGGCCGGAACCACTAACCAAGTTGAGTGCGGTATAGATCCATATTCGACCCTCCCAAATTCCCTAAGTGGATGATAAAATATTAACTTCTTCAATGAAGATAAAATTAGCAAATAATCAATAGAAAAATAAATGGGAAAACAATATAGCGATAAATTACTACAAATTTATTTTCGAAATCGTAAATTTGCAGTCTTTCGGAATTAGGATGGAGAGGAAGAATATTTTCTTTACGTACTTCCTCGTTATAAAAACGATTGTTTTCAACGAAAAAGGGAAATTACTTTTTTTTCTCTCAAGCTGGAGTAAATCACCATTGAAAACTTTCTTAATCGTCAGTTAGCGTGAATTCATTCTTAGAACGGCTAATTTAATTATTGTCTGTTTTATGGCCTAAATGACGACTTAATTACTTTTTTAATTGACGGTTTGGTGAAAATTGGAGTCCTTGATCACTGACCCATGAAGCTATACATAAAGGATGGACAAAAACTTCTTTTCTTTCACCACACCCGGATTTTGAGGGCTTTCCAGTACCCTCCAGTCGGGCCTTTATTCAAGATCAAATAGATGGTTGTTTTTTATCCAAAAGCCTTTCCTTCACTCTTTTACTCCGAGCCGTTAAAAAAATTTTGCAATGATGAGTTTTTTCGCGCTCAGCTCTCAGTTGCGATGGTGGTGTAATGGTGAGCATAGTTGCCTTCCAAGCAGTTGATCCGGGTTCGATTCCCGGCCATCGCACGAAATTTTTTGTCCTATATTACTATTTTTTTCCCCTTTTCTTTAAAGTTTATTTTATACCTTAATAATAATTTTTATACCAAGTAAAATATTTATCGGAGCAAGGTGTTGGAAATCCATTTTTAACTAAATTGGTTGTGACAACTTTTTCTATTGACACATAAATTATACGGGACCCAAAAGATTTATTTTTGTAAATCTAATGTTGGTTTATTTATTGAATTAAATGAAACTTAATTTACTCATTTCGCTAATTAAACTTGGTGTGACAATTAGACTTTAGACTTGAGCTTTATTGCTGGAATTAACAGCTTTCCCAGCTTCCATTTTCAACATCCCTGTCATCTTCTTCTTTCTAATTATCCCCGCCTTGTGAAAATGAGAGTAAAGAAAGTGATTATGGTTTCTCAGATTACTATTTTGGCAAAAAGAGTCTCATGAATTATTGAAAAGTATGGACGGAATTTATAGACGAGGGATAACCGGGGACGTTATCATTTGAATAGGCTAAATTCCCTAAACGGATTTCGGTGGCTCCTGTACAAAGTAGACGTGGAGAGATGATTTAGGGGTTCGCTAAATGCGAATTTCCGGAGGCCAAACCTCAATCTTGAGACGAAGTGGGGAGGGCTTAAACCCGAGAAACGTCCCGTCCTTGATATTCCTTCGCTTTCCAACGAATCATTTTCGTTCGAGCCATCTTCGATTTGACAAAGGCGGAATGTTGAAACCCGCGACCTCCCTGAACGTCACGTCTCCTCTCTGAAAATTGTCAGCGCTTTCCTTTTTCGTTTCTCTTCACGTCACTTAGACTCTCCTTTATATTAAAACAATACCAACTCTTAACTTCCTCGGCTTCAAAGTAAAACACGGTAAATGGATTTCGAACGTAGAATTTTTTTAACTTTCTTAAGAAAGTTATTGTTTTACCATTGTCAAGCTGAGGATGGCTTTTTGGGTCAGTGATCAAGGCTCACGCCATGGAGAAATGAAATTGAAAAATTAGAAAAGAAAAAAAATCCTTCTCCTTTGGCTCGGGGGTCAGGTTCAGGCCGACACTTAAAAAGGGGCGTTAAATTTTAACAAAGAGTTTTATCTCGCAATTCTATTTTAGTTATTTCGCTACTTTTCCGTGTTCTCCTTTGTAGAAGTTGCTAAAAGAATCATCTCTAAAAGTAGACTTAAAAAAAATTACATGTTACTTTGAAAACAATGCGGTTTTATCTTAGTTGTAGTAGTTGTTCCTCTTTATTTTGCTTTTTGTTTTCAACTTTGTTCATTGTCCCACTTTCATTTCTCCCTCAGCCGTAAATAAGGAGGTAGCGCAAATATTGAGCTTTGAGAAGGGTTTACGACATGACCCGAGGGGTGGAAACTTTTGACTTTTGGACTTTTAGAGAACCTAAAAATAAATATCAAAAGACATTTTTTTTTCTGAGTATCGGTTATAGCGTTAACGATAAAAAGTGCTTTGAGATAACGGCGTTGACGAGGAAAAAGGTTTTTTTCTTGGAATAAAGACAACTCTTATCTATCCCCTCTTAGGAAGGTCGTCCGACGTAGATAAAGTCCAAAACCCCAATGATCTTCTTCATTTTCTATATTTTCTGAGATTAAATTTTAAAACTTTCTCCATCAGAAGATGCGGTTAATGCGCTTCCAACCAGAAAAACCCGACGGAAAGCATCTTTTTTTATTCGACAGGGCTACCAACCAATCGGCCTGTTTTGGAAAAAACTAGAGTGTGGTTAATCGCTGTCATATTTTTCTATCGTGATAGAATAGCGACATGAAGAACCTGAATTATTAGGCAAATTTTTAGGCGATAGAAACACGGAGTGGCACTCTGAAATAGCCTATCCATCTCAATCAATCAACCTGCAATTTCGCACTCTTTTCTGTATTTCCACCTTCAGTTTTGAATGAGAAACATAGATCGATTGTAAAACGAGGTTTTTCGGCGGGAAAAAATTCTTTTAGAACTCACAAGGAATTAAAAAAAACACTTGGGAAAGGCATCACTTACTAAAGGGGCCGGCGTGGGTTAAGGTGCAATATGGGAGAAATTGTGTTGTCTCACAGTAGGTACGCAATATAACTTTAAAATGGTAAATGTAAAAAAAAATTATGACTGAAAAACAGTTTTTTTTTCTCTCATCTACGTTTTATTACTAAAAAAACATTATTTCTCTGTCATTGAAGCTTCCCGACTGAAACCATCGTATAAAAAGTAGGGGTCATGAATATGTAACCGATGCGATTTTTTTTCTCCCTTCCCCTTCGCCAGAGCTATTTTTCTTCTGTTAAAAGTGGTCGATGGTTTCATGATATATTTGGTTGAGAAGTTCCAAGGGCGGAGTCTGCAGTCGGTTGAACCACCGCCAAAATCCGCACTAGACAATACAATTAACCCTTTCTCCATTAAATCATCGCCTTTTTTCTCAATAAAACTTCTCTCTTGACCCTCGATTCTTTTAATTTCGGCTACCGAAAACTTCACATTTTTTTTTAATACGTAGGCGTACCATTTTATCCAGGATTTGATACGTCCTTTAGTCGGAAAAGGACCTCTTATCTTCTATATCGAAAGTCCGCCAAAAGTAATGTTCTCATCCTTTTCATCCAAGGATTTACTCAGGGATCAGTGGACGTTCAATTTTCACCCACGGTCACTCGAAATAAAAGGAAGATGGAAAAATAAATTGGCAAGAAAAAAAAATTACAAATATACTGTCGTGGGAGGTTAGGGTTCTTAATTTTTTATTTTATTATTAGTATTACATATTTTTTTAATAAAAAGAGAGAAGGGAAATAAGCTATTACAGACTTTTTAAGAAATTATTGCTGAACGTTCCAATCATATTTTTTTCTTTTTCTAGTTTCTGTTGTGAGAGAGAAATTACTGTTTTAACATTTATGAAATATTTAAAGCCGACTACAGGATTAAATTGAGCTTTTATTTTAATATAAAAACAAATTCCATTTGATTTTTATTTTTAAACCGTTTCTGTTTGTGATTTGTAAAGAATAATCCTTATGGATTTTTCAAAAAAATACTTCATATTCATTTACGAGAGGGATACCGAATTAAAATTAATATTAGCAGGATAAACATGTTTGGGAAAATCAAAAATGTAATCTCTGTATAAAATCAATCTTTACAGCAAAAAACGTCGGGTTTTAGGGAAGAGTCTTTCAGACGGCTGACTGCCGACTGCGCCGAAGTGACTACCTGCATTGAAAAATTATTGCCAACTGCGCCGGGAGTCCTATCAGATAATCTCTTGGGCTCTAAGCCTATGACCAACTGCGCCGAAAAAAATAAATAAACAATAGAGGTATCTAACGAGCGCAACCTCGCGAGAGGAAAAAAATTAACCCCCTAGAGGTATCTTACGAGCGCATCCTCGCGAGAGGAAAAAAATTAACCCCCTAGTGGTATCCAACGAGCGCATCCGACGCTACCTCTTTCCTAGATTCCATAGGTACAGTCATTTTTTTCCCCATATTTAATCATTAAGGCCGGGTGAAACGGGCTCTATCCAACTGCGCCGAAAAAAGGCCAACTGCGCCGGGACTCCAAGGGTACCTACCCCCCTGTCATTACCAGTCGCATACCAACTGCGCCGAAATTATTTATTTTGGGGAAAACGAAACATAAGCACCTTTCACCTTGCCTTAATGATTAAAAATGGAAAAAAAAATGACTGTACCTAAGGAATCTAGGAACGAGGTAGCGTAGGATGCGCTCGTTGGATACCATTAGGGGGTTAATTTTTTTCCTCTCGCGAGGATGCGCTCGTAAGATACCTCTAGGGGGTTAATTTTTTTCCTCTCGCGAGGATGCGCTCGTTAGATACCTCTATTGTTTATTTATTTTGTTCGGCGCAGTTGGTCATAGGCTTAGAGCCCAAGAGATTATCTGATAGGACTCCCGGCGCAGTTGGCAATAATTTTTCAATCCAGGTAGTCACTTCGGCGCAGTCGGTAGTCAGCCGGTGAAACGTGCCTATGTTTCGTTTTCCCCAAAATAAATAATTTCGGCGCAGTTGGTATCAGTAATGATAGCGGATTAGGGGTACCCTTGGAGTCCCGGCGCAGTTGGCCTTTTTTCGGCGCAGTTGGATAAAGCCCTTTCAGACACAGTGGGGTCAAAACGATTAAGGGGCTACACCGATCCCACCTTTGTCTGTAGTACCGGCCGGCCGTAGCATTTTTTCGGGACACTTCGCGGTACCCAATTGCCTAAATTGTTGAACAAAAAACGATTTTTGAATTTCGAAAAAGTTTCGGAATTCTAAAAACTGCGCTTCGGCCGTACCGTACTGTTGCATTGGTCCGATTTTCACTATATACGATACATATAATAAAATATATTTTACATAAAAAAATCCTTAAATTTTTATTTAATTTTATTATTTTATTTAATATTTAATTTTTATTTAATTTTTAGTTTTGGCATAATTTAAAAAAAAAATTTTGTTATTAATTTACAATAGCTTGTTTGTAGGGAAAAATGTGAGACGTTCAACACGGGCGAGAATGCCATCTCTCCGCCAAGATAAAAAAAAACTTCCCGAACAAACAATACTTCCCCTCCTTATTATCCCTTCGCTATACCGAAGTTCCCGTCGGGGCGAGCTCCAGACTAATTTACCGATCGATCTCCGAGGATATTACGATCATTTACAGTACCAAAACAATCGACGTAAAAAATCTCTTTGCCCGTGATAGAAAAAAAAAAGACTGTTACCCAGGTGACATAAAAGGAATTGTCTCAGAGACCTCCTTTCGCAAATATCCGACTTTTTTTTTATTTTGAGACAAGCACAATTGGATTCTTATTTAATCGAATATCCGGCGCGGCACTCCCGACAAACGGGGAAAGGCATTAGAACGAAAATACAACTTCAATTCCCTTTAGACCAACGATTATTGGCCTCCACGGTCCTTTCGAAAATTTAACGCAGATGCCTATAGAAGCGATTTAAAATAACGATTAGCACTTTATACCGGGACCTTCATTAATTGAAAATTATCAATTAGTAAAGGCTTTTTATCCAAAACAATTTCGGGAAAATTGATTCTAAAATAAAAATACATTAGTATTTTATTTAGTCTTTGTATAATGGGCATTTGGCAATGCCGTTTACCGTAGAAGTCGCTGTGGGCCATTAAAATCTTTTTTAACTTTCTATAATTCAAGTTGATAATTAAGCTGGAGGAACTGGAGGCACTGGATGGTTTTTTTACCCTTCGCCTTCCCACTTATTAAAAAATAGGAAGGAAATTTTAATAATTTATTAAAAAATAGGAAGATTTCGAAGAATAGAAATCTACCTAATATAGCAGGGAGGAAGGGTTGCCTCGCCCGTTCCTTGGGGCCAGGCTGGGCGAAGACTATCTTTTTTCTACATTGATACTTCCAAAAAATTTTCGTCAGTAGGTACGGATGAAAATTTATTAAATTTATTAGAAAAATTTATTAGACGAAAATTGCGCTTGAAGAAGCTCCCGACGAGGCCACCTCCAGATTAGTATTTTTAACTTCCTTAAAGAAGTTATCGTGATACACTCCACGTCGGATTTTTGGGGAAGGGTCATCCAGACCCCGGAGGGTCAAATCGAATATTGATCTTTACCGATCTCAACTTGGTCAGTGTTTCAAAAATGCGAAAATAAAAGGGAACAGAGCGCTTGGGAAGGTTAGGGAAATTTTAACTAAGGGTAAATGTAACGACCTAACAACGAAAAAGAAGCTCTTTGATTCGATAGTGGGCGCGTCGGCTTTGTATGGCTCGGAGATATGGGCAATAAAGGATTCGCAGGAGCTGGAAACGATTCAAGTCAAATACTTTAAGAGTCTATTTCATCTGTCACGGTCCACCCCAAATCATTTTATAAGAGCGGAATTCGATTTAAGGCCCCTGAGTGTAAATGTTTTAAAGAGGCTGTTGAATTTCCTCATAGGCGTCCTAAAGCGATGTGGCGATTCCTTGGTTTATAGGTCCTTTAAATTTTCCTGGCTGAAAAGAAATGATTGGGTGAAGGGAGTTATGAATTTCTTTACTGTGATAGGATTGAATCCAGAGGAATTCCTTGATGGTATCTCGTATGTAAAGCTTTCCGAAAATTATTCGATGATTATCGAAAGGTATGAGAATCATGTAATATCTCAAGACATAGATCGAATATTCAATTCAAAATTTAATCCTAAATTTAGGCTTGTATCAGGTTTATTTCGTGGGGAAGACTATCTCTCAAACAAATATGGCATTAATAAACAGCGTTTATGGTCACAACTACGGCTCAGCAATTGTGAGCTTCTAAATTTCTACATTAACAGGTGTTCGTACAAATAAGGAGTAACGAGATTTGTTCATTGTGTAATCGCTTTGTACTAGAAGACCTAGACCATTTGTTTTTTCATTGCCCACTGTACGAGCCATTAAGGAAGCAATATCTAGAAAAATATGCCTCATTTCGATTAAGTGAGAGTTATGTTGATATCTTAAGCACATCGTGTAAAGAGATGCTTGACAGTGTCTATTGGTTTTTTTGTAACGTTCTATTGCTTCGATCCTTTGCAATGAACGAATAGTTATACATTCCAAGAAATCGATAAATTTTTGTAATTGGGTCAAAATAGCTGCAATGAAAATGAATCACTTTACTTTACTACTATTATTAATTGTAAATGTATATACAAAATTTTGTAAAAATACACTACTATTGAATTGAATTGAATTGAAACTTGGTCAGTGGTGCCGGCCGGCCGTAGCATTTTTTCTGGAACACTTTACGGCCACAGTTTTCAAACGTTTTTTGATTAATCAATTTATTTTTTCAAAGCACTTTGTGACGTAATTAATTACAATTTATATTTTTATTTCTCAAAGAAAAGAGATTTTTTTTCTATTTGTCTGTCCGTAGTTGTCCTAGTTTTGCAGAGTCATCTCTTTCAGAAGTTCCCTATTGGGACTATTTCGTGATCAGCATTTTATCTTTTATGCGACGTTGTTTTATTTTGACCCTGTATGGTAGGTATTATTTACGTAATGTTTAAAAACAATGACCACTTTCACAATATAAGCAAAAATTAAATTAAACTTCCAGAAAAGATGTTTAAGTGAAAACGGGCTTGGAACTCCCTCGACCGAATTAATTAAAATTTGTTCCAGAAAGTGCCACCCCGAAAAAGGTATCCTTCTATCCTATTGAAACAAATCCAATCAATCCATGTTTCAATTTTAGTATTTACCGACAAAGGGACAAATCCAGGAAATCAGGACAGCAAAATTCGATAGAGCAAGTTTTAGCCGAGCTGAATTAATAAATTTTCACAGAAAGCACCTAATAATCCTGAAATAATAGTTTGCTCCTGTTTCTCAAAGAGAAATGGAATTCATCATAATTTAAAATAATAACAGAACAATTCTGTGAAATAATGTAGAACAATGTAATTACCGGTCCTCCTTTGAGAGTTAAATAGAAATTACAAAGTTTTCAGAAATTGAACATTTTAAAATGAATTTTGAGTAAGTTACGTTGATTTAATCCAAAGTAAAATTTCGCGGTGGTGCAAAATCGTGGGTTCGATTCCCACACTGGAGTTCCATTCGAGGCAATTTTTGGCAATTTCGAAAATAGCTCCTGATATTTTTATTTTTCAAGATCACAACTGAAGATGGAGGCTATCACAGCTTTATTTTTAGGAAATTACCAATTTAAATTGCTAAAGCTTGGACGCTATATTTTTGCGAGAAGAGAATTCAAGAGGTTTTGTTTTTGATTTTTACCCCAGGCTGGAAGTAATAACATAACGTACCAGAGTGACCCTTTTTCCCCCTTTTTCTCGTCCCCAAGAAATGTAGAAATTGTTTTATACATTAATAATCGGGGTGACTTGAGAGGTGGATTTCCAATTCCATCTGGTGGTAAAACTCTAAAAATATTTCATGAAAAATCAGAAAATTAAAATTTTTTGTAAATAAGTTAAGGAACCCTTTTCTAAAGTTTCCTTGACGTCCTTGACATACAAAGAAGGTCCTGGACGTTTTTGCGTATTTATGATCCTTTCTTGAAATAATCTGTTCCTTCAAATGAAAGTAATCCTTAAGATTTCCCTATGTTTTTTCTAGTTAACGATTTAGGTACCTTAAGGAGTCCTTTTTTATGAGTTTCTTTTGGTTAAGGAAAGGAGAGTTTCGAGGAACGTTTTCAAATACGGGCCTTAAAGCTTCCAGAATAATAATTATAGTTTCAGTAGCACAAGAATTTAAAGTTAAAACTTTAACTAAAAGTTTTAAATAGAAGGTGATTAATGTTAAGGGAAATAAACGCCTTCTGGTTACGAAATGGCTTTCTAAATAGACGCCATTTTAAACTCGACTTTACTAAATGATTCTAACAAGGCTAGAAAATAAAGAAAGTTTTCTTTGAAAAACTTCAACGAAAAACAGTGAAAGAGAAATTTGTACTTTATACAACATGTGTTAAAAAAACTTTTTCAGCCTCTTCCTTTTGACAGAAAAAGGGAAAACTTATAATCGAAAAATGCGAGCATCTAATGTTTTAAACATTTTTAGTTTAAATAAATAAAAGTACTAGTCTGGAGCTGGCGCTTCTGGAGGAGGAAGAAAAGGAGGAATTTTTTATCTCGCGAACATACCTATTCCAAGTAATTTTTTGACGGAGGGATGCCCGTCTCGTCTGTGGTGACCGTAATTGAAAGTATGAAAACATGGTGGGAATCGGCATAAAATTTTTCACGCAAAAAATGGACAGTGTCGCGAGGGATCGATTTTTATTCAAAATCGATTTCTAACTTTGGTTTTTAGTTGTTTACAAATTTTCACTTATTTTCATATCGGAGTAAAAAGTTTTTTTTTTTTTTGAAGAAAAAAGACAACAAGTTGTCCGACCCTTAGCGAAGGAGTCATAAATATTATCCTTTGCCAGCGAAGGAGAGAGAGAAAAAAAAGTAAGATGTTTACTTATTAGGGAAAAGAAAATGGGGTGGTAAAAGTTTTTGACGATGGGAAAATAACATTTTTTGTAGGCGTGACCTGTCGTTCGAAAAAAAAGAATAATTGAACCCCCTAAAACTAAGGATTACCGCGGCGGCGTTCCTCTCCTCTCGTTATTTGTCATCTCGCGTTGAGATGCAGATCAGAAAGGGGCTGTAAATCTTTCTCTTTTTAAAAAAGCGTCCTCTTTTTAGTGATTTGTGCCGTTTTATTGTAGACTTCGAAAACCACGCATGGCCGCCTTTCAATAAGCAACTCCTAGAGCGAAAAAAAAAAAAAAATCAAGATAAAAATAGGTCACAGTACATTCCAGTTATCACAGGACCTTTCCCAAGCCGAAATTTAATAATATCTCCCTCCTCCCACTTTATTCTAACTAAATTACCCTTCTTTTACATTTTTCCTTTTTACTAAAGTTTAAATATATTCTATCCTCGGATTTAAAATAGCTTCATTTAAGTAAAAAATTCTATACGGAAAATGAAAAGAAGTCCAGATGTTACAATTTTATTAAAATAGTGAAACAATATAAAATTTTTCGATCCAAACGACTTAACTAACCTTTTAGGCGTAGAACGCTACTAAGGAGGTTCCAAAATTCCCGAGCCCACAAAATATCATTCTTAAACCTCCATTCTTTGTTTAAGTAGTAATAACTTTTTTGTTGAGAACCACTAATTTGGTTGTGCCGTAGGGAGGTTTTTTACGTTTTTTTACTACGTAGAAAGAGTTTTCCTTAATTTTTCCGCAGAGAAACACCATTTTTGAAGGTTTGTTGAGAGGAAAAAAATCCTTCCCTCTCTCCTCTTCTTTTGAAAAAGTTTCCGTCGGACAACTCCAGACAGGATTTTTCTCCTCTAAAAAGAAAAGACAAGAAGTCGAAAAAAAAACCAAGTGAGGGGGGAAAAACGTTTCCATTCCTTGGGACCCACTTATCCAGTTGGTTCCATTAGGATCTTCCCAAAAAAAGTTAGCCTTGGCCCAGTACTTTAATACGGCAACCTTCCAAACGAAATTCAATTTATAACATCATCTTTTTAAAAGTATGAATATTTTGAGTTTCTCAAAAAGAAGTTATTGCGACACCCTCCATGCCGTTCTCCGGGAAAGGTTGGTGATGTTTACCGGTTGTGCGGTACGTCACATTTTTCCTTAATTTTCTTCGGATTTTCAGCAAATTTTCACGAATTTTTTTTTATTTTTGCATAAATGTCAGAATTCTGTCTGTCTGAAGTTTCTTTTGCGCTCAAAGGCCGTACTGTTGGTCCAATCTTCACCCAATTTTTTCCAATTATTTTCATAGAACTTATTTAGAAAAAAATTTTTACTTCCTCCTATATTGTTCCTTCTTTTTAAGGAAGTTTTTGTTGGAAGCTCTTCAAACTAGTATCTTTTCGATAGAGAGATAAAATTGCCCTACTTTGAGAAATATAACGTCGCTCTCAATACTTTATATTTTGAGTCCTACACTATCAAATTCGATTCCTAGAAGGAAGAAAGCTGTTATTAAGCGACTATTTCCGTAAAAATCAACCTTCACGGAGGCTTTGACTCGTAAAACTTCAATAATAAACCGATATTTTCATATTAACAATTTTTTGTCTGGTACAAAAATTTTTCCCTATATGTATTTGATTTATATCGTTTCCAATATTCAAGGGGATTACATATATGTTTGTGTGTTATCCTTTTGAGCGTATTTTCATGTTTTGATAGAATTGTATAATCGAGAACGTTCGAATGATATTAAACCAATTGAAAAAAAAGTTAAAACAAAGACAGATGAACGGGGATTTTTTCCTAGTTGAACGACCTGTCCTCAATACCTCAGTTGTCCGGATAGGCAAGGGCGTGGGTTCGAATCCTAAGAGCTAGGTTCAGATTTTTTTCCCCTCCAACTTACTTTTTTCCAAATATACTTCGATACTTCGTTTAATAAGTCTCTGGGCATTAACCCTGACATTTAAAAAAGTAGAAAGGGATGTTCGAATATTTAGGAGGAGTGATGAAAAGAATTAGGGGAAAAACGTCTCTGTAGAAGGAACAATTTAAGGGGTGGGAGGTTGTTTATCCTCGCCTAAGCCAAGTTTTTTTACACCCTTACTTCCACAATATGCACAACCAGTTCCGACACTCGTTATGCAAAACGCTATCATATTTCTTCTTTTTCTAACCCTTGTCCCATGTATAGCGTTTATCTTTTTTTTTCTCCTAATTAAGAAAATTCCTGGCGGAAAAAAAGCGTGCTATCACATTTTAAACTGTGTTAACATAAAAAAATTAAACTAACACCGTGATTTATTATTATTTTTTTAGCGAAAAGTAAGGCGCAATTAGGCAAAAAAAGTGATATTTTAGCAAAAAAATTAATTTTTTTTGGATGATTTAAAAAAAATTTCTTTTTTCAAACCAATAATGGATGGTATTTCACGACGCCTTTAAGCTTTTCCATAAAAGTAGCGGTTTTTTTAAAATTTCAATTTTCTGTTTTAGAGGTTGTAGTTATTCTTGTAGGATTAAAAGGACGAAACTTTTATTCGACATAATTAAAGGATGTAGCTAAAAGAGGCGTTTTCAAGTCGGATGGCCTTGTAGGGAACAAGTGGGGTTTTGGAAGGAGCGAGAAGATAGCTTGAATGGGGTGATTAGGTTTATCTCTTACTCGTGTGTTGGGGACTAACTGCCCCCTAAGAATCCGACCCAATCTTAAACCCCGACCTATTTCCACACGGCGATTTCATTCTGCCAACGTAGATATTATTTAAAAATTGGTGTGAAAGCGGGAGGGCGCTTAAAGTAAAAGAGCTAGCCTGATCTTTTTGACCCTACGATCCAGACCTCTCATCAATAGCTGAACATAGAAGGTTCTATCTCTTTGGGAAATTCTAAATGAACAGAAATTTCGCTGGGTTAGCAAAATTTAATACATAATCGTAAAATGTGATTTTCTCAAAAAAATGCCTTTTGGGTTTTAAAATCCGGTAATTTGGCATTTTTTAAAGTTGTCCCAATAGGTCATATGAATAGTCAAATTAACTTGAAATTTTGCGTAGATTACGAATCTAAAATAAAAAAAATACAGATTCTTATTTAAAATTACAAAGTTAGTGTCGCTCTGGGACACCCTGTACACCAAAACCAAAATTATTTGATTGAAATCAATTCTTCGTCTAAAAACAAGGGGTGTTTACATTTAAATTTTTTTTGTAGGACGAAAATTATAGAAGTTATGGTTGTCCTTCTAGTTGAGACAAAATTGATACAAAAAAAAAGTTCTCCAATTGAAAAAATGACCTAAGTAAAAGTTGCTTAAAATTGAGCGTAGAATCGATTAAAAGGATAAAAACACAGGGTTCCTACCTAAAATAACGAAGTTAACTCCTCTCAGCGCCACCCTGTATACCAAAACCAAAATCTACCAAATGGAGTCGATTCCTTATCCAAAATAAGGGAGTTTACATTATACTTTTTGACCTAGGACTTTTTTTTTGGGTTAAAAACTTAATAAACTTAATAAGATTTTGATTGCGATTATTTCCTACTCTACCTAGAGGAACAACAAAAAATTTTGAAATTATAGTTCGAGGCTTTTAATGTCTTTAATCCGTTATGAGACTTCCTGAGCCTGTTTGTAACAGCACAAAAAAAGATCATTTAAAAGGAAATGGTTCGTTAAAACATGAATTACAGTCGTGGAGCCAATGGAGCGGGACAACCTGTGGATTTACTGCTTACCAAACCTTTTTTCCTCCAGAAAGGTTTTAGGCCGATTAATGGGGTCCTACTTATTTTTTTTTCCACGAGTTGTTATATTTCGAAACTTTACAAAAATCGTAAATTGACCTCGGCAGGAGAGATGGCGATGTTTAAATGAAAACATGACAAGGGCGGGAGTCATTTATTTTCGTCTGTCACACCAACCTGCTACTCGGAGAAGAAAAACAACGCTGTATAGGTCTTGTTAAGTCAACGGTCAATGGAAACACGCATTTTTATAAACAAAAACAAAAAACTGCCAAATATATCATCATATTTCAAGAAATAAAAGAAAATTACTCTTTTTTTAGCAATCATTTTTTAAATAACGAGGAATCCCAATTTTGAAACACTTCATAAAGTATAAAAAAATGGGGCAAAATGAGAGGGTTGGGTAAATAACGCTGCCTCAGGTGAATAAGTGCAGGCGCGCCAGTTTTCTCTTTACAAAAGAATCTTCGGCATAACTCAACCTCTTATCTTCCTTAATGTCTCGGTGAAAATTTTTACGAACGAAAAAAAATTTATGTTTAATCAAAAGTGCTCATTCAGTTTTTCTACGTACGCGTCCTTAAAATCTGTGTTTTTTTCTCCCTCTTTTTTTTCCTTTACGTCACAATCTTTAAGAGAAAAGAAGGTTATAAGGAGAAGGAAAAAAAAAAAGGTTTTAAGAGAAAGAAAGGTAAGATATGACGGTAAGACCGGGAGGTGTTGATTCTGAGCAATTGAAAACCATAAAGTTTACAGCTAGAATCGTATAGAAAGAAGTAAGGATAAGTAGGGTAAGACCGAAAAGATGATAGTTATCAGGGCAATTAAAATGAACCAGTATTTACCGGTATCGATCAAAACTGGATAGTTTCCTCATCGTCATGAACGCCGGGGTTCATTGTGGATTCAAAACAAAAGGGAAATCGTTCGCCGGGAGTAATAGCTCCCACATAAATGAATCATAAATCCGGCTTCGCACACGAGTTTTGAACTCTCGCGTCGAACATTCATTACGACGGTTAAATTAATACGGTCAAATTGCGGTCTCATGTGACCTAACGAACCGCAATCATTATCCTCTTTTTTTTTTCAAGCACCAGGACATTTTTCAGACCTCTCTACGCTTGATAATCATAAAAGCTTAAAATGCATCCTCTTTTTTTTTTCAAAACTTTTTCTCATTACACATAACCCTGGGGAAAAAGCCAACAGAAGCAAATCTATTCGTGTTTAATAATCCTTTAAAAGCCGAAAACGAATAAAGTTTAAATCGTAAAAAAGCGACACAACTATTCCGATCTTCCACAAAACCTTTGAACTGGCTTTTACTCTGATAGAAACAACCTTAAACGTTTAAAAAAATCCGATATTGAACTTTTTTTGTGGCCGTTACAACATATTATTCTCTGATAAAAATAAAAGTTGGAATCCCAATAAAATGATCCAAGTTGGAAATAATTAAATTTTTTTTAAATTGAGAAGAGGCCAAAGTTTGTGGTAATACTCGCAATATGTTTTGGTGCAGAGTAGGGCATAACCGTAAACATTTTCTGGAAAATCGTAAATCTAACATAATCGTAACCGTAATCACAATCACATTAAAACATAATATGATTACGCTTTGTATTGGCAACATTATTATTATTATTGAATATTGCGTTAATTATTGAGGTTTCTCCGTAGTTGAGAAATTACGGTAAAGGTTAGTTTGACAAGAACAAGACTTCTGAAAACACAAAGTCTGCAAAGGGAAGTTTGCTTGTTTGATAGCCCCCTGGGGTCTAAAAGAGACATTTTCAAAGGGCTTTCCTGACCATAAACAAACTTTAAATAAATAAAATTTTGTATTTAAATCGTTTTATCGTTTTGAGTTCATTGCTGTGTTATCTTTATGATTTACGCCCTATCATTAAACCTCCGCAGGTGAGATTTATTACTTTCCGTCAGAGTTAATCCATTCGATAAATCTAAAGTTTCCTTAACTCTCGATTCTCGACGTTTTTTTTTTTTAATGTTTTTAAAAAATTTTCATCAACTTCTGAAAGACTTCAATTAAAATTTATAACTTTTATTTGAGACCTTTTAGTTGTGGAAGTTTTTAAATAAGGCGGGACAAGTTTTGATAACTTGGAAAAATTTTAGAAATTTTTATTATTGAGTTTGTCTAGGACGGTGCGATTGAAGGGCGGAAACTTTTATTTCATCGGGTCATTAAATGGCGCGTATTATAAACGTTCCAGGAACCCTTTTCTCAAGATTTCTTTTCAAGGTAGTACTCGAACTGAGGGGAATCAAAATGCCACAATCCTTGATTTTCAGGGAAAAGGGATGGTCAAGGTGTCCTTTGGTTAAGGAAGGAAAGTTTCAAGACTCAAATCCCTATTGGTCGCTCAATATGGACATCAGATAAAACAAGTTTGCCCAAAAACCTTTTTCTACAAATAAATGTTTTGCCTCTGATGTTTTTGCCCCTCCAGTCATTCCACCCATACATTCTGCACACCTAATATTGAAAAGAAAAAAAATGGCGAATTTCAAAATATTTTGTTACCTGTATTTGGCAAAGAGTTTCGCTGTAAGGCCAACATCGGAAAAGAGCCGGAAGAAAACCGAAAGGCGTAACCAGGACGCCGATCGCCAAGTCGTTGCTCGCTAACGACGTAAGGAGGTAACGAGGCTGTAAAATAGAACGAAAAATGAGGAAGTTAAAAAAGGCAAATAATTAAGATAAAGAAAGAGTGGAGAAAAAAATTTTCATGAATTCTCAAAAGTTTTATCACAAAGTTTTGTAATTTAAAGGGTTGTTTTTATTACCGAGTTTTCCTTTGAGTTGAAAAAAACGAGTTAATTTAAAAAATAAAAACAGGCCTTCATATAATCAAGAAAAACACCCTAATAAACACGAAATGATATAAAATGAAATTTGAACCAATAATGAAGGAAAAAACTGAAGAGGATTTTTAAGCTGATACCCGTCTTCAGTCATTTGTTCCTCCAATGAGGTGGCGAGTGGCTCTTTTGGGAAAAGTGTCGGCGCCTTCAGGGAAACAGTTTGCTTCCGGCTTAAACTTTACTCACCTCTCAAGGGATATAGTAACAGAAAAAAAAGATAGAAATGATGGTGATAGAGGTAGCTCACCTGACGGAGCTTTTTTAGCCGTAACGGGTCTTTCTTCATCCATTATCGGTTTAAATTTGATATTGAAAACAACATTTTCGGAGAACGCATCAAAAATTAAGGCAAATGATGTTCTCAACAACTTAAATTAAAATTAGGGGGCCTTGTGCACTTTGACCCTTCTAGTTCGCAGATATTCTCAACAAAGAAAAGGTTATTTTACCTGCTGATGGATATATTTGAATAACGTCGACTGTTCACTACAAGGATAACGAGAAGATTCGCGAGAAAAATTCCAGCGGAGAGAAGGAGTATAAAAGCGGCTTGGACAACGCTCCCGGCAGTCACGTGATTGTGAGCTTTCGTGCAGGAACTGTTATGAAGGAGAGGAGCGACCAAAAGGGTCCCTTTAGTATCCAAACTTCTCATAACTTCGCTTTACACGGAGTTCATATGGATACTTTTATACATCGAGTGCCATTTGCATTATTAAACGTTTTATCACACATTCGAATGTTCCGACGAACCCGTTAAATACTAAATTTGAATATTTTTAATATTCACGACGGAGTCTTACTTCATATCCACACTGCATGAATCTAAAACAGAAAATTGAAAAATTTATTAATTTATGTACAAAAATCAATTTCTTTTGTAGGTAGAATAGTACCTAGAAGTAGCCTTTTGGAGATCTAAGCCCGTACTTATAAATTTTCCTTAAGGAAAACTGCTCAAATTTTCCTTGACTTTATTATTTCGTATAAACCCCTTGAAGTAATCTGTTTCTTTAAATAAAAGGAATGATTTAGATTTTCCTCGTTTTTTCAGGTAGCTATAGAGGTTCCGTAAGTAGTCCTCGAACAGAGAGATCACATTGCCTAATGGCAATACAATCCTTGATTTTTACCTTGGTTAAGAAAAAAAAGCCCAACCTAACTCGGAATAATGCCTAAAAGTTTTTGAAAGAACAAAAATAATTTTTTAAGAACATTTTGCCAAAAGTAATTTGATTTTTAAAAGCATTAAATTCTTTAAATTATAATCCCTTTGTAGAATAGTAAATTAAGCTTTGGAACTAGGTTGGAAAGGAAAAGTTTTAATCAGCGGAGAGTTAGTAAAACGTGGAGGGCAGAACCATTGACCAAAGAATTTAATTTTCGGATTTCAAAAAAATTAAGTTTCGAAATTAAAAGTACTGGAATGTACTTAATTTTCATCTCGATAAGTCCAGTGGTTTGTCAAAATCTTTTTTGAGAGTCGGTAACTCCAAAACCGTTCACTTTAGTAATGTTATGTATTGGAAATTTATTTTCATTATTTTTGTACAAAGTATTTTTTGCGATAAAGCTTACACTTTGTGAGATATTTGATAAAAACGGATGCTAGTCAATTACTAATCGGTTGTGCAAAGGGTAGAAGTTATGGGAAGTTACTCTAGCGATTATATTGATTAGAATCTTTTATTTTTTCGCTCATTTTATTTTTCTATATTATCTACTCAATAAATTATGTACGGGAGGGGCAAAAAAGTTTTATCAAAATAATCTCTTGATGCCGACGAAACAGGCCTACAAATTAAAGCGTTTTTTTTTCTCTCTTTTTTTCTTCTTTTCCACCCATGTGCGGTTTAATCGAATGTCTACTCCTTCACCGTATTTATGCCCACAAGCTGTGATATATTAGAAAGGCCCGAACGTGGACGGTTTAAATTAACCCTACGTCGACCTTTTTTGGGGTCGCCCTTTCACCGAATACGGTTTCATTAAGTAAATAATTTTTTTCAGGCTTCATAAGATTAAAAATCGCTGGCAATATGGCTAAATCCTCCTCAAAAAATGTTTCAAAGCTTTTTTTAAATTATTATTTATTTATTTTATTTGTTTCGTTTGGCGGAAATGGAGGGTGCGTGCGATCGGGGCCCGGATATTGAAGAAATGGATAAGAACTGACCTGAAACGAAAAAGGACATAAACATAAAGGAAGCACTCAGTAATTTAGGGATTCTTAAATTTATTATACCCTCCATTACATCGAACTTTTCAATGAAATGTATACGACCCTCTGGGTGAGGAAATATACATTTTCCTTTTTTTTAAAGAAATCTTTAAAATATTCAAATACCACTGTATTTTCCTTTATTTTGGCCTCGATCCAACCCATCTATCATGAACATTTTTCACCCACGGAAATAGAGATAAAAAGTTGAAAATCATGTGTTTAATAACTTTTGATTATAAAGGTATTTATGTAAATTTATTAGTTTTTCTATGGGAGACAATAATTCCATTTTACGGTAGTCAAAAATTTTATGCTCCATCAAGGTTTATTACGTTTTATAGTTCAATTTCACCTGATAGTGCCTGCTTCCTGGCAGGAATGCTTGAATAGGTTATCATACTTTTGAATAAAATATAAGTCTACATAGAACCCCTCGCTTTTTGTGCATTTTTTCTTTTCAGGAGTTAACATTTTTTTTAAATTATTGGTTTTTGTAGAGAGAAGTTGAAAATTAGTCCGTTCGTTACTGAGTAGTTTTTTCTTCCTCCGTCGGAAATAAGGAAGGATGCTCAGGTAAGAAAGATGAAGAGGGTTGAATAGGATAAACTAATTCCTGAAGTCCATTTGACCTTTTAACTTTTCTTCGACTCCTTTTTTTTTCACCCCTTTTCGAAGGGAAATTTGCAATTTTGAAATAAAATTGAGTTTTTTTCTTGATGTTTTATCTAGGAATAATGTATGTTCCGCCCCGCCAAGCAAAACCCGATCCAAAGCGCTAATAGCACAAACGATCGGTGAGCTACGGCCACACTATATGGTCCGGATCTTCACTAAAATTTCACCAAATACTCCTCATGTTAATTAGATAGAACTTGTGGGATGTTTCATCACCACTAATTTAGAGTGAAAAGATTTGTTGTGAAATGTGATTTTATTAGATTAGAACATGTTGTAGTTCCCACAAACTCATTAAAATTGAAAAAAAAAAGTCCATAAAAAATCGAATAAAAAATAAAATCGTTTGTTAAGAATGTAAGAAATAAAAAATCATGTTTCCCGAGAAAAAGGAATCACACTTTTCAGATAAGAAGAGGCAATCAATTAGTTTTCCAACCAACATGATATATAATGATGTTTTCTTTAATGGTAATTTTTATTTATTTATCTTTTTTATTTTATTTTTATTTTTTGCTTCCCCCTAAATCGAGTTCTTTTAGGGTCTTAGATACCTACCTTCATCTCAATCATTAAATTCATCTCTTCATTTCATTAAATATTTTTAGTAAAAAATTATTTTATATTCAAGGGTAAAAAAAAAGTTCATGACTTTTAATAAATTTAAAAGTTTATAAGAGAACAGGAAAAAAAGGGTGCGAAGACGAGTTTGTAATCACAAATTTTTTCGTCGTTATCAAGATTTGAATGAAAATCGAATTTTGCGTTACGAGGTGTCCTTTTGAAAAATAAAAAAAGAAGGGAAAGGAAAAAAGGAAAAGGCGTCGTGAAGAGGTATAAATGTAATCCTGGAGCCTTCTGAATCGCAAACATGACCTCCCTTCCCACTCGTCCCGACCACCTCGACCTTCCAAATCCATTTCCACCGAATATGAAAGTCAGCCCCGTCTGACACGAGCCGAACCTTCCGACTGGCAAACCCTTTTCATACCCTTTCTGGCAAAACTAGTTATCTACGGCTTAAAAATTAAAATATTTCACATCTTTTTGAAAGAATCCTACATAAAAGTTTGAGTTTAAATATTTACTGAAATAAATAAATCCGGAAAGAATTTATCTGACAAAAACTCTAGAGCTTAGGTTCTTCTTTATCAATATTAATTTTTTATATTAATAAAAAACGAATCCTTTGAGAAGTTGAGAAAATTCGTGAAATAAAATCCCCTCTTGAAACCTTAAAATTAAATAGGATTCGGGGAGAAGTAACAAATTAAACCCTTAAGTAACTTGAGGAGAAATCGACGAATATTTTGCGAAGGTGAGATCAAAATTTATTGAAAGTGGAAAAAAATCTGGAGCTGACTCGACGGCAACTTCCTTAAAGAGAAGGAATAATATAGGAGGGGAAGAATAGGTAATTTAAAGTTTTAAATGAAGGTAGAAATAATAGAACATTTGCCGAGGAATGTCTTTCTCGCCTGTGGTATAAGTATCACATTTCTCCCAACAAAAAAAATCTGTTAAAAATATAATTTTTTTTATTTTAATAGCTATACGCAAATTGATTTTAATTGTTTGATATTAAAAATATAAGGAATATTCGGTGAAATTTGGTAATATGTGATTTCAAATAGATATAGGTATCCCCCATTTTAGAAAAACAATGAAAATTATGAGAAAATCGTTTGAAAACTGTGGCCGTGAAGTGTTCCGGAAAAAATTCTACGGCCGGCAAGCGATGGTAAAACATGATATTCTTAAAGGAAGTTGAAAGGAAAGACGCCATTATTGATGCTTTTGTAGGTAAAATGTTTACACGCTTTCTCAGTCCTTTGATACAAATAAGGGCGGGTAGTTTGTCGTCTGTCCCTTGTCTAGCCGAGAATAATCACATGGGACGTGAAGGACTGAGAGGTCATGATGAAACTGTAAACTAGAAGCCTTGGCGAACTATTAATTTCACCCACGAACTACGCTTTACTCGCATCAGGAAACCCGCAAAATAAACCCGGTAACAAGACTTGAATGTTGGTTTTAAACTCGTTCTGTCGAACTAATGCGGAATAGGGCGCTTCGAATACTAAACTCTAAGACTTAGCGTTTATGTGGGATTAGAGGAATTAACGCCGCAGTCTTAACAAAATCTTATGTAGGTATCCCGTACCTAGTTGAGCTAAATTTCGATTAATCGAAAAGACGACCTTCAGGTTGTCTTAATAATTTATTAAGTAGATTTTTTTAAAGGTTAGTGATAAATAAAATATTTTTTTAAAAAGAAGTAGATATGACCAATGAGCAAGAGGCTTACTCTTACTATTGGTCAATCTACTCTTTTTTTGTTTTAATTGTATTAAGCCAGGGCTTTTTACAAAGGGGGAGGGGATCAGACCCAGGCGGGGGCTTTCGCCATAATGCCATGGCGCCCTTTTGGGCCAACTACCAGAGTAGTGGCCTAACTAAATTATCCACAGATTTTGTAGAGGGATATTTTTAATTGGAATTTTACTTCCAACCAAAATCCCTATACCCAACCTGGGATCGAACCCCGGTCTTCCGTGGTGAGAGTCAGAGACTGAACCCACCAGCCACGGAGCCGGTTCAAATAAAATAAAAGTCTTCACTAATCCAGGCCACACTCAATTTATCCCGGACACTTCCCTTCGTGGGTCTGTGATCAAGGAATCTAACACACCCCTTTAATAATTCTTCAATCTACAAGGAATGCGTATTTTGATTTTCTTCTTTTGTCTGATTGGTCCCCGTCTATTTCCTAAAGCACCAGCCACAGTTCTGCCAGGCCAAGGGGACTCCTTGACAAAATAGGAAATTTTGTCGGCTTTCTTTCTTGTATTACAGGATTTTCGCCTCCGACTTACCGTTTTTGATATACACCCTTAAGGTGTTTAAAGGTGACTTTTTGCGTTTTTTCTCCAATATCTCAAAAACGGTACATCGGAGGTGAAAATCCACTAACATAAAAATGTAAGAAAATCAAATTTTCTATAAACTTGATTCAATAAATATTTTTTTACGGCAAACCGTGTCCAAACTGCGAGTTTTTTTTTTTTTTTTTTTTCATTCCCACGCTTAGGTTGGAATAATACGCACAACAATCACTTCACTGATTAGTTAAAAGCACAGATTTCCGAGAAAGCTTTGATAAAAAGTTTTTAATAAACTCTCCCCATCACTGGCTTAATGTTTTGATGAATTCGTATAGATAATTACATGTTTCAATTTTAACGTTTTGTGATGAAAATTTCAAAACGATCCCTTGATTAAATTTCAATTATGGTTCTTCCCCCAAGTCGAAAACTTGAGGTCAGCTTAATATCTCGGCCCTCCCCACCACCGTCGGAATCGCTTGAAAGTGAATTTACTCATTTCGGTTTCCTATTCGGTGTAGCTGAAGGATTTACATAACTGATTAGGGCCAATTATAAAGCCTCGCCTCAAGCCATCTATTTTAGACTTTTAAAGACCCTTCTCTCAACACCCTCAACTTTTAGCTTCTCCCGATTGAATTATTAACAACCCTTGTTTTAACTCTAGCTCCCTTATGAATAATTGGAAAAGGGGAAAGATGTGTGGAGAAAGAGAACCTCAAAATTTTCAAAACAAATCCGTTTACCAGATTCCGAGAATCTGTTTATCCGCGGTTATAAAAGGCACCCTTCTACGTTTTCAAATTAAAATTTACCTTTGATCGTAGGCAAAGTGTAAATTAAACCATATAAAAAAACAATTTTTTTTCTTCCAGCATCAATTTAGCCGGTAGGGGTGGGCAGTTTTGCCGTAATTTAAGCAATTAGTAGAAGGTTTGGAGGAATTTATGCTAATCGTCCCCACATTTAATGAATTTCTTTTGTCCCAGCCCGGTATCCAGTTTGTTTTCCGCTTAACGGAACACGTAAACCAAATGTTCTGATAATGAAGATTGAGCTTTATTTTTATCACGTAAACAAAAGTACCCTCAGGGTCCACATTTAGTCTGGAGCTGGCCCCGACGGAACTTACTTTAAGTACTACTACTTTTTAGGTAGATTTTTTTACTACTTTTTTTTTTTACTAATTGCTTAAACTACTACTTTCAGTAGTTTTTCATCCTAGTATTGAGTATGAAATTTTCAGTATCAAGGTGGAAAAAATGAAAGTCTTTGCGCAGCCAGGCCACACGAAATAAGCGTGAGCTGCTACTGCTAAAAAAGTTTCAAATTTTTCTTCTCTTCATTTTTAACATAACAACAAAATCGTATGGGTATTACCACAAAAAATGGGTGGGGATTGTTCCCCCACTTTGGTATCTAAAAGAAAGACAAACTTATGATTTAAGCTACGTAAACCCTATCAACCTACATATATAAAGGATGATCATCTCATCGATAGATAGGTTTATTTTTGGAGTCCTGTAAAGCCCTTTTTCAGAAATCGGGAGGGTATAGTAACTTCTATTTGAGGAAGTTAAAATAGCGGACTGTATTGAATGAGGATAAAAAATCTGTTGCTTTAGAGAGGTAGTGGCCTGGACAATGACAAGCGACAAATTAACATTTCCTCCCTCAAAAACGCCAGCGGGAGATAGAAAGGGTTCGGGAGGTCGTGTTTATACTGGGCATAAAACGGGATGGGAACAGCACATGGTTTTTTTTCCGGAAGAAGTGGCCCCCATCACAATTTAAGTTTATGGTTCCATTACCATTTGGGAAAAATCACCCCAGAACGAAAAAAAAAGAGGCGGATGTCGAAGAAACTGAATGGCTGCCAACTTGGAAAATTATAATTGAAAATAAAGGGGGAATCGGTTTTTTTAAAAAAGATTGTTGATTCATTTGTTGATTCGGTGAGCCGATTTAACAAAGAAGGGAAAGAAAAAGAGGCTTTTACCCCGAAGGGATGAAAGTGTAAGATATGAATGTAGTCAAGTAGGATCGGATAAGAGTGGCTCTTTAGTGGACCTCAAAGCCACCCCTTCGTTGGAGGGGTACATTTTTAACACGGCTATTACGTAGGGATTCACTCCATACGGTTTGAATATTTCTCCTTTTTACGTTCAACTCTTTTTCTTCCATTTCCTTATCGGAGTTGCGAAAAACATAAATTGTCGGGTTTTATTTCGGAGGCGATTTTTCAAAAAGTTTTATTCGAATTCAGACCTTTTAGGGGTAAAATATGGGGGGTTTTTTTCTTTTTTTATAAAAATTGGAATACGTTCAATCGTGTTCTGATGTGTACGAAACACGTTTTGAGCCGATAAATATTTTTCTTTATCGGGAAGAGTGCTTAAGGGTTGACGATAAATCCTTGGCGAAGGGCGAAGAAGATTCCGGCATAATTTCCTGTACAGTGAGCCCTTTTCCCAGAGACCGCCCTTTTCGTCTCTCGACTTTTCGCCTCACGAGCCATTAATCTCAGCGTCTGAAACACCTAGGCGACTCGACGACTCTTTTATCTACTTAATCAGTTTTTTTAAGCAAATTTTTTTTTACGTTGAATTTTTATACTTTCTGCCTTTGTTAAATGAGCGCTATGACAAAAAAAATTTGAAATAAAAACCATATTTATCAACGATTATGGATCTACAACTAGTACTTTTCTAGGTGGCTATTCATGTAGTTACGATTACGATTATAATTATAATCATAATGATAATTACGATCTTCTTATATTGTTTTAAAACAATAATGGATCCTTAAATTCATTTTGTTCCACCTCAAGAAAATAATGGAGGATATAAACCGAAATGAACGTAAGAAGCTGATAAAAGTATAATAAAAAAAAGGGTAGAACTCGAGAGTGGAAAATTAGTTCTGCCACCAAACGTAGAGTGAAGGATGGTTTCTACATGAGCGAAGGTAAAATGTACTTCGACAAAAATGTCCTCCCGAACAGGACTTGACAGTCGTTCAAAATGAAGAAACATGAACTTCGACGACAACCTCACCACCCCGCCCAACATCCCCTTTTTTACACCTGCTCTGATAAACAAAAGAGCAAGGGAAAAAGTGTGCCCCAAGAGGATGATTTATGGCAAGTTCAATATAAAATGAACCATAATACACATTTTTCCTATGCATGACTCGTAAATATTGAACTCAGAGCAACATATATAAAATTTTACACCCTTATCTAGTGACAATAAAGGTTTTATTTACTCACTGGGAGGAAAATACGCAGATTCACTTGATTGACATGAATAAGGGTGCTTCTTAGACGAAACTCCGTAAAAACTAGGATATTTCTCGGCAGAAAACTGGAGAAAAATGCCGACGAAAAAAAGAAAACGCCAGAAAGGAGATGTTTTTCAAAAATAAGGGGTTTTTGAAAATGCTTTGCCGTAAAGTTGCTGGTCCACTCTAGTTGGAACTCCCTGTATGTAATCTACAACTGTCTCTGTGAGAGTTCTCTTCAATGTGTGATTTATAGTCTTTAAAAAAATCTTACTTTTCTTTAATCTTGAGAGTCAATCTTAGAGAAGATGTAAAGGAAAGACATCAATCCCCGTTTTCTCACATCTACAGACGAGATATCCTTGAAGTTATCCAAATCCAACGTTTTATCTCCGTAATAAATTTTAATGCTGATATACATATAGTAATGTTCCAGGCTATACGTGGTCAATAAATTCGGAATTTAAGACGGGCAATAACCCGTGGGAGCAGATGGAGGATTTGGATTCGGTTTCTCAGTAATGACGGTCAGTAATGTTTGCGGTCTGGGGGGAAACTAATCTCTTCATCCTTTGTCGTTACTCAGGCAATTTCACGAAAATAACCTATTTTTTTAAATGCACAATATATTTAAATATTTATAATTCGCGCATACGCATTCATTCCCGCGTTTTTTAGAAAACGACTGCGAAACGAATCAACCATAAGATTTCAGATACTCGGCCACGCAATATCAATATTTTTTTCCTCATTTATTTTCCTCCTTCTTTAATCTGAAAGTTTCTATCATCTGTTTATCTTAAATTAGGTAGGTAAGGTCTTTCCTCGAATATTGAAAACGCAGACGAAATCTCCTTAAGTGTATTGGCTCCTCTTCATAAAAGATGATTTAATTATTTTAAGATCTTCAAGTTTATGAGATTTTTTTTATTAGCTACATATTACTTTTAGAGAGGGAATTCTACGGTTTAATAATGGACTGACAGCTTTTTTCTCGTAAAACTCTAAATAAAAAAGAAAGATTAATGTTGATTTTCTTTTAGTAAACCTTTTTCTTTTTTTTGAAAAATATGTCGGATAATATGTCCGTTCCTTGAGCTCTCAATTAGATCAAGTGATGGAAAGGACCTTCTGAGCCATTTTCATCTCTTTTTATCCTTGAAAAGATAAGCTAAACGTTTTTCTAAGGGTTTTGACATCATTTCATTCCGTCAGAATAAAAAATAATATTAATAAATGAACAAGTTAAAAAAAAATCTTTTCAAATTTTTAATCCAATCATCAAATCAAGTTATTATTCATCGAAAACAAAATAGAAATCATAAAAGTTTTACTTCCGATAGGCCACAGAGTCACGGCTGTTCGGCCCATATTTCTCGCTTCTATATCTTTCTAAAGAAAGAATTTTGATTAATTTATTTTATTTTTCATTTCAATAAAATCGATTGAATATTAATAGTATTCGGTGAAAATTTGGTGAAGAAAGGATTAAAAGTACGGCCTTAAACACGACTTTTGACAGAAAGACATAAATTTGTTTTTCGATAGATGCAGAAATTTTAGCTCTTTCCTAAAGGCCTGGATGTGGAAGACTTTCTTTTTTTTTTTTTACCTCAATGCTTCTTAAAATGATATACAGGGTTTAAAGTTAAACGAAGTATGGTGCTCAAAATCAAAAGCATGCCAAGAAGTTCATTAACGGACTGACGCATGGATTCACAGCAGAGCAGCACAAGCAAAGCAGAACCTAGGTCCGGAATAAGGTGGCTCTCCTGACTCTGTTAACTTGTAAGCACCTTCGAAGTGGACAGTACTTGCCGCATCTGCTTCGATGAAGAAGAAACGGCGAAGCACGTCCTCTGAAATTGCGAAGACCTAGTACGGCTAAGGTTCATGGGCTTAAGGATGGAAAAAGCCAGCCCTCTGAACAACGAAACCTCAGCCCTAATTAAAAGCCTGGGGCTCGACGAAGATCTCTGATTTAATAAGAAGGGCACATAATAATAAGGGGTCGACGTGTGAAAGGCCCCAACATATTAATGTTGAATAGTTGAATGTAGAATAAATTCTATTAACACAGATGCCATTATGGCTTTGAAAGGACAAAAAAATCGAGATGTTGGCAGTTTTCCGGGAAAAATTGAAGTTTCTTAGAACAAAGTATAGAGTTACTAAATCGACCCCCCTGTAGAAATCAAAGGACTTTTCAAACTTCACCTTAAAAGCGACACGAGTATGTTAATTCCAGTAAATGTTTAGGGATAAAGCTTTTGGATCCGGCCCCTCCATTTAACCTGGTTAATCCGTTACTTAAGAACTTGTGACCGTTTCGCTAACAACGTCCATTATGTTAACACCGAAACATAATAGTTCGGTTATAAAGCTTTATTACCGAAAATCAATTTTGTATACCCTCCATAGAAAAACACGGGGACAGTTCACTATTGTTTTTGTTAGCATTGGAAATGTAGCGTACTACCTTCCCACCTGGAAACTTGCCAACACCTCCTTTCTTAAAAGACATTTATTGCCTTCTAAATCATTGGAAGAAAAGGGAAAAAAACCTTTTTCTCGCATGTATTCCTGTAACCGGACCTCTTAAAAGGAAAAGCGTATATTTTTACATGAAAATTATTTTAATGTGAATTTTTTTTTCTTTTACGCTGACTAGAAGTCCGTATTTCTGGTAGCTCCTGTCATTCCCGTTTGGAGGAGAAGAGCGGAGTATAGCTGTTATTGCGAAGGCTTGGTAAATCCAAGATTCATGTGCTAAGGGGAAGAAAAATTCAGCCCATTGAACTACTCAACGAGTTCTCTTCCCTGCCTCTTAGGCTACCTGAAAGCCTGGGTGTGTGCAGAAAGCTTTAGCTTTAACAGTCGACCAAAAGAGGTCGAGGTGCTCAATGCCCCTGTTTGCCCATATTTAAAACTGTCGAAGTTTCACATTTTGCCTGATTTCTGAGCTTTAAGTTAATAAAGTAAATTAGTAAACAAGATAATTTTTTCTGCTATTAAAAGTTACAGAGGGAGAAAGAATGAAAAAAACGGATATTTCACGACCGGTTTCGGCGTAATACGCCTCATCAGGTGAACTATTTCCTTATTTTTCATTCTCCTACACTTTTTACTTGACTTTCATTAGACGGTATTATGGACACCGCGGGAAGGTGGACAAACTATCCGTTTATACGGCACCCCCTCGGCCCCACTACCTCCTAATTGTCATTACACCACCTCTTTTTATACCTATTAAGGAATTCGAAGTAATTTTTTACTATAGGGTTTTTGGTTCATGCGTAATCGCGCAAATAGGGAACGTTTTATGGATGCTATTAAAAGTTACAGAGGGAGAAAGAATGAAAAAAACGGATATTTCACGACCGGTTTCGGCGTAATACGCCTCATCAGGTGAACTATTTCCTTATTTTTCATTCTCCTACACTTTTTACTTGACTTTCATTAGACGGTATTATGGACACCGCGGGAAGGTGGACAAACTATCCGTTTATACGGCACCCCCTCGGGCCCCACTACCTCCTAATTGTCATTACACCACCTCTTTTTATACCTAGATAATTTTTTATTGTTTACTTTTGAGAGAGGAAGAAAATTTCTTATGTCTTCCGTATGCAAAGTGCGCAAGGGTTTTTTGACAACGTCATGCACTTTTATTCGTATGAAGGGTTTCGTGGGTAAAGAAGGGGAGGACTCAATAAAAGTTATCTTGCTAGGATACAAGAGTGGTTTATGGAGAAGGGTCGGAGGACCACGCCTCTTGTTATATATCAGCTCGCTTCCTCCCTCAGCTGTCCCAATGTAAACACATTACTATCCCAGAGTCCACCTACCTAATGGTCACAACGGGCCGCCAACAATTCTGCCTTTTTTTCTCTCTCTCCTTTTTTTTATGCTGGACCCAAAACAAACTACATTCCCCCGCAAATGGGACCACTCGAACAATCAGGATTTTATTATTACATTTTCATTAAGGAAATAAAGCATTAGATTGTTTACTTCTGGCTACATCATCGTTTTTCTTAGAGGATTTTTTTTCTTTTCTTTTTTTTTCTTCGGGGAAAACGAGGGCAGACAAATGACCGGAGATGATGCTAACACCCCTTTCCAACTATATTTTCAGCGAGAAAGAAGTCGTTTAGATTTATATCCAGCCGCCTACGCGACACTTTATAAGGAAAGGGGACGACTCCTATAATGGAAGACAATGGCCCGATGCGTCTCCTGTCGTTGACGTCTTACGAAAATACAATCTGTCAGGAATGCTTTACAGACTGCAATCCCATAAGAATTTTTACGAGATCCAAATTTTTTATTTAAGTAGTACGGCTCTGAAAAACCGACTTTTTTTTCCACAAAAAAGGCGTACAGTTTTTCAAGATTACCTTGTAGAAAAAGGGACTCATTGATTGACAATCTAATGATTGGAGGATTTCTCAATGAATGACGGATTATACAGAAGAAATTCAACCTCCAACCACAAATCCCTCTTTTTAAAACGGGGATCGAACCCCGGACTCTCCGGTGAAAATCCGAGACGAACCTTTCTGCCACGGAGCCGATTTGTTTGAGGAAGTCAAAATTGAGTTATGCTCTTCATTTTGCATCACCATTGGAGTGGGATGGAGTAGTAGGCCTGTTTTCAAAACACGTAAAGGGTATCACAATAACTTCTGTTAAGTTAATAACTTTTTTTATGGCCTCTACCTTCATCCTATTCGGAATTATTTCGTATTTCAACGCCCGAAAACTCGGATCGCTTTGTTCTTTTTAAAACCCTGCACTGTCAGAAGGAATGATGTACGTGATTGGAATCAAAATCATCTCATGAATGAGAAACGTGCTTTTTCGTTTATATGGAGGTAATAGAATTTAAAAAAAAACTTTTTTCTTACAGATGAGGAAAAAATGGATATCAGTTTTGTTATAATTTATTCATGTGTTAACTTGGTTCTTGGGGATGAAAGTTTTGTAGGACAAATTTTACATAAAAACAAAACTTTTGGATGTTTGGGAGCGTTCGTGAGTCAAGGATTGGTCCTCACGTCGTGCACTTGCGTCGGACGTTTCGATAGTAAAGGTCGATTCATTAATTTCTTGGAGAAAGATCTGATTGTTGTTTCTTCAAATAGTAGTATGAGAGTGAGTGAAGTTTTAAGATATGATTTATGCCGGCAGAACTACGAATCTAAAATAGTATTTTACAACTTGGGTGCTTTGCGCTTTCGGAAGGAGAGCAAAGTCGTTTCTATGACTGGGCCGTCGGGATTCGATTTCGACTACGAAGTCGTACTTGACGATTACGAAAGAAAGAGAACCGTCTGCACCTTTTATAGGCGCCATGAGAAAAATGTGAGGGCCGTCTCGACCACTCTTCTAACCGGCGAGACGTGCGTCTGTGACGAAACTCTTTGCCCTAAGAGGTCCTTTGAGGATAATGAACTCATGTTTTTAAGATGCAGCAGCTCAGTCGAATGCGAAGGTTCCAACGGAAGTCCCGTTTATTGCGAGGGGATCGTCTGGGGTTTCGTCGGCGAATGCTCACCCGGAGTCGTCTTCTACACTCCCATCGACATCAACTACGAATTTTACTATCAATTAACAAACACCATCCCTCCTCTCTTACACACCTCAAAAATCATTCTTCTCTCATTTTTTCTTCTGCTATAAATATTTTAAACACGTGTTTCATTTATTAAATCAGTTTATCCATTCCCGAATAAATTAAATGGTGCGAAAAACCGATTAGCATAAAACTAATGGAGAATGAAATTAATATCCTTTTTCGCGTTCCCCATTTTTTGAAAATTTTTCGCCCTAGTAATTAAGAAAGCTCTCTAATTGCCGCCATGACTAATTAATATTCTAGCGAAGGGTCTTTAAAAAAATTGATGAAATTAAAAAAAATTTAGGGAAACTATTAGGAGAAAATAGGGTAAGACCGAGAAGAGTCTGTCAATTATTGTAATAAATATAATTATAACACAGGAAAAAAATTATAAATATAAAAGTAAAAGACCTTTTATCATAATTGCATTCATGTTTTTTAACGTAAAACCAAAATTCATGATATTTATAAGCCGAAACAATATGTGTAAACAAAAAATTAAATTTAAAACAATAACCGTTGCCATATCGATCTAGGAACGCGGTAGCGTTCCGCCCCGCCAAGCACACCCAGTCCGAAGACGTCAGAAAACGGTACCTACCAAGTGTATGTTTACTGGACGTCACGATTTGCGTTTTTCAGGTATCTGGATCTCGGCTCCCTGTGGACCGATCGACTTGAAATTTGCTACAGATTTACTTTGATATGATATGATAAACGCTGAAAATTTCAAGTCGATCGGTCCACAGGGAGCCGAGATATAAAGTCTGAAAACCCGGTTTTTCGCCTTTACCGTGTTCTTCTTCTTCTTCTTCTTCTTCTTCTCTTCTTCTTTCTTCTTCTTCTTATTCAGCTAGACAAGGCTACAGCCTCTCCTAGCGCACCGATTGACTTGAAATTTTGCACAGAGCTTCCTTTCAACTTGAGCCAGTGCCTTTTGAAAGATTTACCCCGAAATCTTAACTTAAAAAAAGTTAGGAACAAAAAACTGAAATTTTAGGGTAATTTTAGCCACTTTAACGGGTACACAGCCTGGAGACAAGACCAATCGACTTGAAATTGTGCACAGAGCTTCCTTCTGAGTTTAGCAATGAGGACGAGTATAGTAATGAGGACGGATTTCGGAAATGGGTCATCCAGACCCCTCAGGGTCAATTTGACCAGTGATCATTGTCTGTGGCGCCGGCTGTACACCCGATTTACACCATAAGGTCGAATTTCGGAAATGGGTCTTCCAGACCCCTTGGGGTCAATTTGACCAGTGATCATTTTTCGATCGTCAGTTAGTCTGAGGCGCCTTCATTTGAATTTAAACTACAAAAAGATATGATATCCCCACAAAAAACACCCCGTGTAAAAACACCCCGCCTCGCAAAAATCCTTTTACATCAGCCGGAAAAAGTTGTGATATCAACTTCCCCGCCCTCAAATGAGCGAGAAGAGTCGATACGCCCGAGTGGTAGGTACGATGATGTGAGAAGCATGATGCCCGTGCTCCCGTTTTCAATGCTCCCCTTGGCGGCATCGCGAAATGTTTGTTTACAGGGACGTAGTTAAGACGTGCTGTGCGTTCTTCGGGAAAAATCGTTATGATTCAACACTCAGACATACGTAGATGAAGGCGTAGTGTCATGTGTGAGTACGGGGGGGTATGTGTATGTATGTGTATGGGGTGTATACTAGTGATTAGTTAGGAACTCAGTGATAACACAGTAATTCTTAAGCGTTCCAGGACGTTCCAGGGCTTGATAAATAACGGCAATCACTGATACAAAGCATTTCGCGATGCCGCCAAGGGGAGCATTGAAAACGGGAGCACGGGCATCATGCTTCTCACATCATCGTACCTACCACTCGGGCGTATCGACTCTTCTCGCTCATTTGAGGGCGGGGAAGTTGATATCACAACTTTTTCCGGCTGATGTAAAGGATTTTTGCGAGGCGGGGTGTTTTTTACACGGGGTGTTTTTTGGGGGTCGTATTATTTCCGAGTACACCTGCGAGGTGTTATTCATCGGGCTGTTATGTAAAATAGCATTGACAAGCATAATACCCCTATCAATTTCTCTGAATCAATATTCAATTTAATCATTTAATTACTGTTAACCAATCTAATTAAATAAACCAATTAAAATAGTTTCAACTTGAAAAAAGGATGCGATTTGGAACTTTGAGTTGTCAGATCCCTCGCTTCAAAACTTCCTTCTATTATATCAAGTTTCGCTAATAGTCACTCAAGTAGTTCCGACCTCAGTTCGCCCCTTTGGGAAACTAAGGGAAACATTGATATCTAAATTAGAATCCTGGAAAGGTCATATTGTATTATTAAACTTATTTTTATTAAAAATTTTTTTTCTTTATTATACTTTTATCTAAAAGTACTAAAATCTCTTCACAATCGTGAGACGTCTCGATAGCTTCTTGTTCTCTTTTAAGGGTTTGTTTTTCGCCTCTTGGAAACGAGGGTATTATCTTATATTCTAAAAAACTTCATGAAACGCCAAGTTTATTGTGTCTTCTCTAAGCACAACAAACGGGTGTTATAATATATTTTTATGATTAAATTATTGCTCTAAAAGAAATAAACGGTTTTTTTAATTTCCTCAAAGAGAAGATACTGTGACACCCTCCATATGTGGTCTCTGGAAAGAGAATCATTGGCAATTTTTTAAGGAAATCATAGGCAGATAATTTTTTTACGACTAATGAGAAAAAATCATGATTTTTTACGATTGGATAAAATTTATTTATTAGGTATTTCCTTATATGGTTTTCTGTGAATCTAACCAAATTAACACTTCAATTGAAATGAGTAAACTTTTATGGGGCGTGATTCTTCCAGGATTCTGTTGATAGGAATGGAAAGAGTTTTTAAACTTTTATATTCTCCCATCAATTAAAAATGAAACTGGAATTAAAAGGATTTTTATTATTATATGGTGTGGCTGGGGGAGCTTTCGGTGAGATAACCCAATCTGCATCGGATTGAGTAAATTGGTAGAAATCGAGTGTCGGTTAGGGAGCTCCCATATTTTCTGTCGGCTTTTAACCGAACAGCTTTCCGCGTAGAATCCCCAGTCTCCCCTTTCGTTTTTAACTAGGGTGTTCGGAAAGGGAAACAGGAAAATATTTTTACCCCTTGCCAAATTAAAATGGAGGAAAAAAAATTTGTTTGTAAAATAAAACCCTCGGTTTAATTGGCTTTTATATTAATTGCTTTAAGAACCTAACAGCTTTGTAGCTTGTTTTATTTTAATTTGATTTTTTGCTTGTTATGGGTTAGGGGAAGGTGCCAAACAGCGGCTTTCGCCAGTTCATCTCAAACGATTAAAAAACCATGAGGTTTTGCGCAAAAGGTATTTGTTCTAAAAATAATTTAATTCAAATTTTTTTTAAAATTATTTCTACATATCTTCCCAAAATGAACGGTTTTGGAGTTACAAACCGTCAAAAAAAGTTACTATGACATTTTTCATGAAATAACTTGAAAACCACTGGTCCAAGCGTGATAACTACTAAGTACAAAATTAATCTTTTGGATTATCGCAATTTTAGTTATTGTCCATACGTGAGTAAAATACGTTAGCGTTAACTTTCTAGTCCTTAACTGCCTAAAAAACCACCCCGCATACTCAGTCTGAAAGAATTACGAGAGACTTCCTATCCAAAAAGCGATTTAGCTCACGTGGAAGTTTACATTATGGGAGATTATAAAGGAAAATCGTAGAATAATATCTCCCTCGGGAAAATTCGAGAAATTTAATCAACCGGGATTAATTCGGGTGTTTCCCTTCTTCTTTTTTTTGTTTTTAAGTTTGTTCACGGCGGTCTTTGTTGGCAATTTAATTAGGATTAGGATACTAAATTAGGTAGAAGCCTTGGGGAACATAAACCCAGAGTCTTCTTACACTCTTACTTCTAAAAATTCAGTGAATGTTTACGGTTATACGAAACCGGTTATTAGGGTAATTATAATAATGGCCTTACCAATCATCATCTGATTTTTCCGGGACAAATTCAATTAACTTGACTTCACGAATAAAATCTATTGCATCCAGCTGTTTTAAATCTACTCTAATCCTTCTTTGCAGCCCACGCATCAACATAATCGAATTTAAATAGGATTGGAAGATGGTTACTCCTTACATTTTTTACGAATTTTATTGTAATAAAAAAAATTTTAGTAGGAGAAAGATACTTCCACCCTTTGCGAGAGGGACATCCCTTGGGCATTATTTCTACCTCATACTTTATAAAATTTTAAAAATTCAAATTTCGAAAAAACAAAATTTCGAGGAGGGGAAAAAACTCTTTTTACAGCCTTTGGCCAAGGGAAATTTTTTAAACAGGAATTTTGAGCATTTCCCTTTTTTTTACTTTCAGGAAGCCCCTTTTTCACCGTTGGGGCCATCAGGCAAATACTTCTACAACAGCTAGTTACTTATCCCGCTTTCCACAATTCAAAAATCGGAAACTGAAGAGTCGTGAATGTTAGGAAGGATGGGTAAAAAAATTTGTAAGGGCGCAGGGATTTGCCGTTGAAAGCGTATAAACAAATCGAATAGCGGAAGGCACCCGACCGATCCACAGCAACACAAACAGGTTCCGGGTTACATGTATTGTATATCCCAGCACGACTGACATTATCTCCATCCCAGGCACTTGTCTAATCCCATCCACCCCCTCACGGATTTATAGCTTTTCATAAGCCGTAATTTACATCTAGGCTAAAATATAAATGTTATCCTCTGAAGTATCTTTAGATTTCTATCACAAACTTCTCGTTTCTCATATGACGTCATTTCTTCCAGTGCTAACAACTTAAGTGATTCCGAAGATTCCAGAAGAATCGTAAAGGTTTATAAGTTTTAGGGCATAAAACGAAGAAGCGTGATTGTTTACAAGAGTTTCCCTTTTTTTAAGGGATCGAAAGAAGGGCTTCTTAAATGGAACCGGTGCACCCTTGTGGAAAACTTCGTTATCCTACGGGTTTCAGTTCTCGTTCTCCAAATGTACTGCTAGAATTGAATTTGCGGTTTGAGCTGATAAGTAATAAAAACTTTGGGCTTAGGGAAAACAACACTTTTTCTTTTAAAAAAATCATTTTGCCTGCAGGTAGACCAAATATAATGAAGTTTTCACACTGTAGTGATTTGATGTAGAAAATAAATAAAAAACCCTTTATTACTTTAAGTTAGTACTCCCAGAACGAATTGGGGTGGGGAGGTTCACCGTAAATATGTAAGGACCTCTGGAGCTCCAGGGTCGTTTTTAGAAAGGAGGGAAGGATGAAAGTGGTTTGGGCTTGAGGGAACAAAAAAAATGCAAAAATAAAACAATGTTGCTTCACGATGTCATTCATTTTGTATAGATTTTTTATGCAAACTTTAAAAAAAAAAAAAATTTTAGCACTTTTCATTACATTTTCAAAGGTTTACAACGTTCCCATTATCCACTCACGTTTTTTCGTCATCGAAATTTTTTTACCTTCCTTTTCGTAGTTCTTTAAAAATTAACATTTTTAGAGGATAGAGGGGTTCAAAATGGACTTTTAAATTTTAAACAGCAATAGAGGCAAACATTTTTTTTAAACTGATAAACGGACCCTTTTAAATAAATTGTTTGTCAGAATGAGACCGTGGCCTAAAAAAATAACAAAAGTCAGGCCCAGGCAGGCAACACGGAACGGGCGAGATGACCGCAAATTTTTCCCTACCTACTTTATTTTTTGAGGCAACTTTTTTTTTGGAATTTTATGAAATGTAAGGATTACTTTGTGAAAATTTATTAGGATCGGACCTATAGTATGGCTGAGCGCATTCGACAAAACTTTAGACAGACAGATCTCCGCTGTTTAAGCAAAATTCTAAAAAAGCTCTCAAATTTTCGTTTTTATAGCTTGATACCATAAAAATTTAAAAAAATTATAACGCCAAAAACAAATTCTTTCTGTTTAAAAAATGGATTTTTCATCCTGATAAAGTAAGAAAAAAATCGAGTTATCCTACACTTTTCAAAAGATGTCCAATTAACCTTAAGCAATTCCACTTCCGAACTTTTCCCTTCAAATCCCCAACGCTAAACACAATTTTCAAAAGGTAAATAATCTCCGAAGAGTACTTCCAAATATTATAAAAAGGCATTTTTATCCTTCTCCACTTTACCGTAGCACTTAACGTTTGAGTGGAAAGTTATCGTAGATAAGTTGTTTGAGTTTGACGTACACGCTTCGACCCACTTCCATGTTGTCTTTCACTTTTTTAATCAGTTTCTCGCATAATTTTCACAAATATTTAAAATTATTTATTTCTATTAAAAATCATGGATATCAGGATGTTTGAGTGAGGGGAATTAATGTTACTCCGTGAATGGCACTTTCAACGCGATAATTACCGCTTTTAAAGTAGGGTAGGGGCATTACAAACGAGTCGGAATCTCCACGCTATAAATCCTATTATGGCCATGAATCCTAAATTCCACAAATCATTGCCCAAAACTTATCGTTTCTATATTTACTCGTTTAAAAGGATATTATTGTGATACCCAAGAAACTTGATTTTTAGAAACAAAGTCTGTGGCAATTACTAAAAAAACAGGTCTCGACCTGTCTTCGATGGGATAAAATCCCATCTTAGGAAAAAACTGTAAGAAATCTCCAAAAAAGCACAATTTTCTCAAAAATCGTTTTGAAATTTAGATTTTTCACCCTGATAAAAGTACGAAAAAAATCGAGTGACGAAGTTTTGGATTTTTACCTCAAAACTTTTGAATTTCATGAAATTTAACCAAAAAATTGCTTTTTTCTTGTTAAAAAAGGATCCCATTTTATGTTTTATTGGGTTTGAAGTCCGAATCAAATGAGAAACTGACAAAAATTTGGTCGATTTTTACCTCAAAACTCTTGATTTTCAAGAAATTCACCCAAAATTCCTTCTTTGTTGAAAAAATTAGCTTAAACAAAACTGATTTCTTTTTCCTATTTTCTAGGGTAAGCTTTCAATTTTCGAAGCGAATATATTTGTATAAGACGGAGAAAAACAGAGATGGAATCGAAGAAAAAAATCAAACAAACCCGTTTCGTAAGTTATTCGCCGGGCTTATGGGAAGGTGAGTCGTATTTCCTTTCACAAAGCCGTGTAGGGTAAACAGAAAAAGGGGGCTGAAACGTAAAACATAGTAGTGAACTTCCCCTAACTCTTGAAAATAAAGATTACATAATCGTTATTCACGCTATTTACGGGAAGTGCTACGGGGGGAAAAATATTTTAAAAAATTGGGTCTTAGGCCCGTATTTATGTTCTTTAAGGAACCCTTTTCTCAAAATTTATTTGAAAATCCTTCCTTGACGTTATTTCGTGTTTATGAACCTTCAAGTTCTAGAGGAAAATTCGAGGTATCCTTAGAGTGAAGGAGGGAAAGTTTCAAGGAACGTTCGAGTATTCGGGCCTTAAAGTTTTTAACATTTGGAAAAGCGAAAAGGAAAAGGTAACATTCAATATCCTATCCGTAATTCACCTCACTCCGTACCCCGAGGTCTCCGTTTTAGCCGAACCCACGTCACCCCCTTTCTGTAATATCCGCCCCATGTAGGGTTTACGACTAAACCTCTCCTGTCAAGAAATTTAATCTAGGATTTCAAAGAAATCTGCATACTTTCCTACCCTCAGATATTGACAACCAAAAAAATGGAAATTTTTTTAAATTTATTTCAAGTCTATAAAAATTATTCTTAAAAAAATTTCTGAAGTTAAAATCATAAAAGTTGAGGACTCTTTGGATACTAAATTTTTATAAAAATCGAAGTTTTAGAAGGTTTACGACGGGCGGACTGTGATGAACGTGACAGGTTTATTCTTTTGAGAAATGTGGTCAGCTTTATCTAGATTTTATGGTGTTGTATTATTGAAGTACAAGTTTGAAATGGGCGGAAACATCCTCAAATTGGCGCAATATAATTTTTCCGCTCCAAAAACAAGGTTGAAAAAATTAAACTTTCGCCCAGCCAGGAAGGGGCGAGAAAACCTCGAAAAAAAAACGGTACATGGAGGATATTCATAACATCTCTTTGATTGACCATGAAAGAACTAATTCTAAAAACCGTCAATCGAGGGTATCACAGTCCTTTTCATGAAGTTCAAATGATACGTGGAAAAATGATACAGGAACTCGAAATTTAAACACTCGTTTTTTAGTCATGTTTTAATTCAAGCGAAAAACTGGACTCCGCCTTTATCTGCACGTCCTGGGAAATTCCGGCTTTCCCCATGAATTCCTAATGTTTCAATATGAGAGAATGAGTCTTAACAGCTCAGCGCTATTCTTTCATCAAAACTAATTTTTTCTACCTTTTTATTATTGAAAGAAGTTTTATTTACAACAATTGAAATCCTCTCTTTGTGGGCACTTAATGAAAGAGAATCGCCAGGGCCTATTTCCTTTAGGATCACCGTAAACATTAGAAGAATGGAGTCCGTTGAAAAGGGGATGAGACTAATGCAACTTCAAAGGATGATTATTATCTTAGCCATTAACTGAATTGTGTGACAAAAGCTTCTAGGAGCGTTTCGGAAATAGCTCTTGAGAAAGCCCTCCCTTCTCCGGGTGTTTCGCATGACAAATTGGTCGGGACTACAAAGTTAGTTCGGCGGAATTAAGGCGACGGTTATTCGCCGAGAAAGGATCGCCCGATTAATTTTGTGATCGATCTTTGATTATCAAGCGTGATACGACATTGACTTTAGCCTTCCTAATTCTTAAATGATGCAAATCGGTTTTATAAAATATACTAGGTAGCAAAATTGAATGTCTGCCGGAGGGATTCCCGTCTAGACTGTGGTGATCGTCTCAAATTTTTCCCTAATATAAAAAATAAAACAAAAATCCCAAAAAATTTTTAGACCGAAAATTCTTTTAAAATATAAGAAGTACCGACCAATTTGGTGAAAATCGGACCAACGGTTCGGCCGCAGCGCAGTTTTTTAAATTTCAAAAAGACATATCTCTCAGAATATAATGGGGAAGTATGGTGAAAATGGGTTGAACACTGTGACCTTCCCAAAAACCCGACTTGTGAGGGTAATACAGTTTTTCGATTCGAAGAGTTCACAGACCGGCGAAAACGACTTATTATCTCACTCCGCCTTCTTTTATAAATAATGATTTCCTTTCCAGGCCGCTTTTGGGCCTAGGGCAAGGGCGAAATCGACTTTGCCAAAAGTGCCTTTCGGAGCCATTTCTTTTTCGGATAGCGGTCTCGGTTGTAATGTTCGCCGGACGGGGACGAGGAGGAGGAACGGGAAATACAGACGTAGGCAACCGAGAGAACTGTCCAAGAGCTCCGTATTAATGCGAGCCAGACACTTAACCAAGATTTATGGTGGTACGCCCATAACGGAGGAGAGGCGCAACTTGTTGGAGAAAAAAAATTACAAACTACAAGAACAAATCAAACTTAAAATACTCGATAAAAGAGATCTCCGGCCCCGACACAAATAACTAGTCTAGACGGATGTTCTTTAAAGCTATGCCTACAGCGAAAAATGCTTCCGATACATCCAAAATAAGGAATATTTAATAATATTTAAGCGCTGAAGAAAAAAGTTAAATTTCTTCGCTGAAGCAGCTGTAGTTTCTAAGTCAAATGTGACACTTCTTATGAATATTACCCTTCACAAAGAGAAGTTATTGTATTACCCACTAGTTTTTAATAGAGGTTCATACTATCCGGATTAAAATAGCGGAAATGAAGTTTTCCGAAAAAATGCTAAAGACGGACGGCCGGCACTTTTTTATTTTATTTTTCTTTATTTTACTTACGGGTTTCCCCAAATAGCAAAAGTACAAACAATATTTTTTAACATGGTGATACAAGTAAACGGTGACAAAATTTCAAAAAGTTAACAATGTTACAATTATTACAATGATATTAAAGTTTGACAAAGAAAAATGTGTATATTATATTTGTATAGATACTTAATATGTAGGACTAGATACAGTTAATTACATTTGACTTTTGTTTTGACTAGTATTGATTTTTATCTTTGACCCAATTACACCCAAGGTGTCATGGAAGAAGTCCAACTCCGATCCCAAACCATTCAGCAACCTCAAGAGTCCAGATATGGTGAGGGATCGACCATACTCAGTGCGATGGTGAGGAACATGAAACGTAGGAGTTTGACGACTCCTACGTGGAGGAACATGAAGAGGAATGAGTGCCAACAACTCTGGACAAGTAATTGATCCATTTAACAATTTGTGGATGAAACACCCACCTAAAAAAAGGAAACGATCCTCAGGTGAGGCAATGCCGAAATACGAACGCCAGTATTCGAGTGACTCTGAATCATACATCTTATTTCCGACGAATGCTAGGTGTTTGATGCCAGACTTCTGTACCTTCGATAGTGCACTATACCACTGGTTGTGGTATGGGTGCCAGACAATACTCCCATAGTCAATTATGCTCTGAACATAGGCAAAAAATAAAGAACGAACAACCTTAGTGTTTTTAAACTCCTTGGTAGACCTTCGTACAAAACCAACCATACGGTATGATCGGGAGATAACATCCTGGGCATGTTCAGCAAAAGAACAACTCTCATCAAAAATGATCCCCAGATCTTTAACCGACTTCACCCTTGGAATAATGTTCCCGTTACACACATAATCATACATAATTGGACACACCTTTCTGTGAAAACTAATGACATTACACTTCGACGGTTCAATTCGCAAGCCATTCTTGTCACACCAGTGAGAAAACAGAGACAAATCACTACTGAGTACTACACTATCTGATAAGGAAGTTATCACATTAAAAATCTTCAAGTCGTCAGCGAACGATAACACCCTGGATTGAAAACCACATGTGAAGACATCATTGAAGAACAATAAAAACAACAAGGGACCCAAATGAGACCCTTGGGCACACCTGAAGACACTGTAAAACTACCGGAGAGAACACCACGAAAAAGAACATTAGAAGTCCGACCAAATAAGTAAGACTCTAACCACTTTAATAAATTTCCCCCTACACCGATTTCATTCAATTTATAAAGCAGTCTGACATGATCGACCGAATCGAACGCTTTTGAAATATCAGTATAAATGGCGTCTACCTGATTACCCTTTTCCATATTATTTATGATGATCTCACGGAATAATAAAAGATTTGTTGAAGTAGACCTACCCTTGACGAATCCATGTTGATGAGAACTTATATATTTCGAAAAATGACTAGACATACAATCCGTGATTATGGATTCAAAGACCTTAGGGATAGCAGAGAGTTTAGAAATCGGACGATAGTTAAGTATTTTGGATCTGTCACCCTTCTTATGTACCGGTATAATGTGACTTATTTTCCATATAACTGGCATTGAACAAGTGGTGAAAGACTTATTAAATAAAATAAATAAAGGCCAAGAGAGACTAGAAGCACAGTTTTTCAATATCACTGCAGACATTATTGCGGCAAAGATCACAACAAGTTTCCTCTACAGGGTCTAGAAGGCTCTGGAGGGTGTCACAATAACTTCTTTTTGAGGCAGTTAAAAATATTTTTTTTAAATGAGTTTTATCACGAAATTTTGGATTTCTATTTGAATTTGAAAATCAACCGGACGGAAGTTTCATTAAAAAGAACCCTTTGACATTTGTTTACCACAAAATGGAATCCTGAGTTTATTATAATAATGATATTCAATCGCACATTTTTAATTAAAATTTGAACTAAAAAATAATTAATGTTGGTTAACTGACAATGTGATTGTCTAAATAAAAAGGTACATATTCAATAACTTAAAAAAATCAATATGGCCGGGTCAAATGGCTTGTATTACAATGGGACTATTGCATAACAAGAGCACGATATCGAATTTCAGTCTTGTTTTGAATGGTAAACAAGGTACTCGATTAGTATAAAGGAGTAAAAAGGAGGGGAAGTATAATTTCGAGTTTTGCTTTGCTTTTTTACATTTTCGAGTTACTCTCATTTGGGGGGAGAGGGTCAAAATTTAGTGGTTTTTTAATATAATTTTATTTTATATTTTATTATTATCGAGTCTTCCCTCAAAAGCCCTACATGGAGGGTAATAAAATATAACTTCTTGAAGGAAGTTAATTTTAAATAATTTTTTCGCTCAAACAGGCCACAGCAACATTGTTAAAAATCTATAATTTAGTAGTAGCAGTAGCTAAACGATCTGAGAAATTTCATCTGAATCTTTTCGATACAAGGAGAAGTTATAGCCTGACATATTTAACTTCCGGAAAATTTATAAGCTCTTTAGCAGGAGTTATTTCAGCCTAGAGAGATTAAAGTTAGCTCTAAAAAAGGTCGTTAAATATAGTACATTTTCCAGAAATTCGTTTAAAAAAAATTATGTTCCAGGAGTTTTTCAAAGAGAAGTTATTAAATTACCCTAGATGAGGGGTTTTCCAGACCCTAGAAAAATTTATTATTTACCAGTCAATGGGTTAACTGCGGTGCAAGCTGTTGCCAGTATTTTACTGAATACTGAGATAGGCGTAATTATTTTTTTACATTTTTTACATTTCGTTAAAGAAATTTATTACACTACATTTTTCAGAATTTATGGAAAACAATTAAAATAATAGTGTTGTTGGTATAAATTGAAAAAATAATACAATTGTTAAAAAATTGTTTAACAAAATCTCAATTTGTTTTTTCCAAGAGAAATGTTTTAATATTGAACCGCCTTCAACACGATAGAGAATAAACTTAGTTTCGCAAATAAGAGATAGAAAAAAAAATTAAGTGGTGCCCTGAAAAGAAAAAAAAATATGGACGTTATTTTGTAGAGTCTAATAGGATTCCATCCCTCCCCACTTTCTAAGGCGTAGTCTTTTTTATCAAGAAAAATTCAAATCCTCTACAAAAAATTTCCAAAGTTGAAACTATAAATGACGCATAATTTTACCATTATTAGGTTTCTCAAGAAAAAAGTGTAGTTTTTCGGCGTGAGAGGAACCGTCACCTACGTACATTTATCGCATATCATTAATAGAATTGAGCCGAGAAAGCTAAGGAATTGTGGTTGTGATTAATTAAAGAGATTTGCATCTTGGAGGTAAATTATTTAGGCTTAATAATTGGTTTCCGTGATAAATCGCTCTTTTACGCTTCTTTAGTGTTTGACTTGGTTTTATTAATCTTGATTAATTTCTTCTCTTTAAAATCTAATATCAGCGTTTTCAGACATTTGTATTAGTATTCTTATGGCAATTTATAGTTGTTTAACTATGTTTAGTTGGAAAATTTAAACTGTGAATTCCATTTTTTGTATGATATATAAGTAATAATGGAGAATTTCCTCTTAAGGAGATGAAAGCTATGATTTTAAAAAGAGGTTTTATATGGCATCTGATCCGATTTAGGTAGCATGGAACTGCCCCCGGCAAAGAAATTCTAATTTTTTTCCCAAAAGATAATTATTGTGATACCCTCGAGAGATAGTTCACGGAAGGAGGCCTTCTCGCCCCGTAGGGTCAATTTGGCTATCGACCTTGAGTAGGCCGATTAGACGTTTTTAATTATTACATTTTTTAAAAGAAGGATATTGTGATTTCCTCCAACTTAACTTTTCTTACGAAAACATTGATAGAAATTGAGGGATCGACAGTCATGTTGACCCTATTCCGAAAAAACAAGTCTTTTGTGGGAATCACAATCGCTTTTTATTGAGAAATTTACGAGAACCTACGGTGCTGAACTCCATACGATAGCTCAACTTTTTTATGAAATACATAACCCGTAAGACTTAAAGGTGTTGAGGGTACTGTATAAACACTCCTTGTTTTGAAGGAAGTTGTGTTCAGGCATAAGGGACGCAAACAGCGTAACATATACGTTATTTGATCCGGCCCTTTGGCTGCTTTACTGCCGGGAGAGCGGCCAAGATAAGAAAGAACCATTCTGAATTTATAAAAAGAGGAGAGAAAAACCTTTTTGTCAATTTTTAACTTTTAGAGGTTATTGTTTTACCCTCCATGTCGGGTTTTTGGGAGGGGTCTTTGAAAAAGATAATAAATTAATTCTAGTTACTCTCTGTCTTCATTTAACACCTAAATTGTCTTAGGGAATCAAGGATGCACGTACGTTTCCATTAAAGTCTTTCCAAGTAGAATGTAAATACTAATAAACCGCTTTTACCGTCGACTTCTCCTTTTACCCCTTTGATAAACACCCGTGATGAAACACACATTTCGGAGGACTAGTATATACATGAATTTTAAGTCATTGAACTTTAAGGGAAGGAATTTTTAAAATGGCCGAAGATGAAAGGAGGGAGGGGAAAAAAAGGACTGAGGACGTAATTCATTTTTAATTAGTCGAAGTTAACAGAGCAGTTGAATTCTCGGCCAAATTATAGTTCCTCTTCATTGTTTTAGGACGTTCTTTCCTTTCTTCATTTTTTTTATCTTTTTAATTTAAAATTTCAAAATTGGTAGGATCACAATTATTTTTATACCATCACTTTATTTACAGTGGCGACTGGCCTTATCTCTTGGGGAACCGTGAAAAAAATAGAAAAATAAAAAAGATTGTGAAAGAAGGAACAGCTCTCCTGACGAGGCTTTATAAGCCGAAACGCGTCGGGTAGTACCCACTGTCACAGTCATTTTTTCTTCCATTATTGGTTTAAAGATCGGAATATTTCTGTTTGGTTCCACATGAAAATTTCATAAAGTAAAAAGTTAGGACGCATAAAACCTCTCGGTTTGTAATATTTACTCGGTTACATATTTAAAATAAAATAAAAAATTTTCTCCCTCCATCCGTGTTTTTAAGTTTTTTTAAAATTGCAATTTTATTTTTATTCACTTTTAGCAGATTGAAAAAATTATTTACAAATGGGAATTAATTAAATTTCATCTTCTTTAATGCGAGAGCGGTTTTAATTTCCCGTTCATGAACATTGTAAGATATTACCACTTGAACAAACTCGGTCAACATTTTCATTTTGTAAATAACGACGAGGTATAAGAGAGTGAAAACCCCCGTAAGGCGAGCGACGGGTGGAGAAGTGGAGGAGGCGCGACTAATTGATCTTTTAATGAAAAATAAACGAACCTAGATCATACTTGAATAGACCTGTCCGGAGCAGAAATATGAAAATCTCAAATTACGTTTATAAATGTCGGGGAAAAATTATTGAGGGACAATTTTATTTCAAACTGTTTTATTTGATCCGTATAATTATTAATGATCGATTAGTTATTGTATCGGAACAATTTTAGAACCATGTTTCTGACATTAAACAACCTTTGTGAACTTGGAACTCGGTTATTATAATCAAATTCTGCGATACGTTCAACACTATTTGTTCAATTTAAAACCGCAATCTTTTGAAGTACTGTCTGGAGCTGGACCCATCAGAAAATTCTTCAAAGAAAGGAAATTTATAGTTTTCGTCATTATCGATAAAAAATTAAAATTTCAGAATGAAGGTAGCAGAGATCGTCTTCGCCAAGCCACACGAAACCGCCGAGAACACCCTAATTTCTCCATACTTCATTTTTTGAAAAAATTTCAATAAATCTACGAAATATAAGGAATATTTGGTACAAATTTGGTGAATATCGGACCAGTACGGCCGTGGCGCATAAAAAAAAGCTTTTCAAACTTTGAATTTTTTTACAAAAGAAAGATTCTGTAAAAATTTGGTGAAGTGAAAATTGAGGCCGTGAAGTTTTCCGGAAAAATACGACGGACGGCACAACCTGATCATCGGTAAAGATCACACGTTTTCCTCTGGAAGGCCCTTTTCAGAGAACGTTCTTTGACAACTTCTCTTTGAAGAAGTTAAAAAAAAGAATCATTAAATATTAGTTAATAGGTAATTTTAGCATTATCATGTTTTTAAAAGTTAGAAATCTTTGTTAAAAACTGATTTTGTTTGTCAGGAATCAATAAGTACTTCCAACGTTGACTTTGAGAACAAAAAGTTCTCAGAAAGTTTTATGTGCCCGTACATTTGAGGCTACAACTCAAGGGCGAATAATTCGATCGGGTCCGTTCTGGGCTCATTTCAAGTTTAAAAAATTTTCTCCCCTACTTTTAATTATCGCTATAAATTTAATTACAGCCAAAAACTGAAGTTAAGAAATCCTCTTCATCCGTAATAAACACGTTAATAATATTAGTACTCTGAAATTCAATAAACTAGTTTCCGCCATGATTAGTATCCCGGCATAGTTGGCAACGGGATTTACTTGAAGAAGCCCGGAAACGGCGGAACGTAGATCCCTATTAGCCGGATTCTCTGAAAGCTCAGAAGGAATCGAGGAGCCTTAGATAATAGAAGGGAGGAAACTTACCATTCGGACATGATAAATGCTAAACCGTTTCTCCTTTATCAACTATTAACAATGTTTCCGAAAACTAAAACATGGAATTTATCTAAACAAGAATGTTTCTGACGTAGAAGCTTCTCCTAGGTTTCAAAGGTATGAAGGTATTAAGGCGGATCAGACATCAAATTTCAACTAAGTATTAAAAGATGAATAAACTAGTTTCCTATAATTAGGCACTGATAATCATCGTAGAATTTTTTCACAAAAGCTAATTCTCCTTATTTTAAAAATCTCTACGCTGCTTGTGGATTGATTTCGCAAAAAATTTTCTTTGGAAAATGCAAAACTTACTTTTCGAATAAAAATTTGGGGGGGGGGGGAGCAGTCATTTTATATACGTACATTAATGAAATGTTAATTTTCTTCTTCTTAGAATCAAGCTCGAAATTACATCTGCAATGAAAATGGAAGTCAAGTTTTTAATAAACAACTTTTTCGTCATTTCGACCTGATTTAAAAAAAATTAAGGAAAATAAATGAATAAAATAAAATTTCAAAGAAAAAGGAAAATTTTTAATCGATATTTTACGTCTGGAGGAAACCTACTATCATTTTCTGCTGGGATAATGTCTCCTTGTTATTTTAAGTGGGTGTAACTCCCCTCTAGAATTATCCCTGACGACACAATTCTCCAATTCAAGAAACATCGAATGCATTAAAGATTTCCGAGCCGTTTTAAGGACTTTCTACATCGAGGAAAATTGAGATAATGATTGTTTTTATATTTATAATATTTAACCGAGTAAACTAGGACCCTTCCTTTAGGACTCCTTTCCCCTGAAAGGAAAGAAAAAAGTTAGGCCCTCTGTGAGACTCGAACCTGCAACCTTTAGGTTTGTAAAAACAAACAGGAAAAAGGAAAAGGTAATTTGGAAAACATGTGGGATGAGAATCCAGATCAAAAGGCATTTTATCACCCCCATAACATAGTTGGTTGTCTAGGAACCCAAAGGTCGTAGGTTCAAATCCAACTGGGGGCCTAATTTTTTCCATTCTTTTCGCTTCCTAGTTTTTGGTGAAGCTCGCACCAAGACCCTCTTCCAAAAACTCTCTGATAACACCTCTTGGATAAATTTTAAAATATTATGATAACAATAAATTACGTTATTTTGTACAATTTTGTATGAAAATAATTTTTTTTATCGAAAGAGAGTGAAAATAACAAATAAAGCCTCCAGAGAGGGCAAGCACATTATAAAGGAAAAAAATATTATGCTTTAAATCCTTTGTGAAAACGAAAATGCCCTGAATGCTTGGAATTCTTTATTACAAACTGTTTACTTTTCCATTATTAATAATATTATATTATAAATATTAGGTTTTTATTAAGAAGTTTAATTTTTTAAGATTATCATATTGTTTGGCTAAAAAATATTATTTTTCTTATACTAGGCTAGGAAAGGGTTTTGATGAATCGTAGAATTTGGGAGAGTTATGTCTTTTTTTCGTGTGCCAAAAGAAGAAAAAAAAAAGTTTTTTTTTAAGAAACTCGTGCTCGATTTGTCATGGGATTTCCATCTTTTAAGATGACAATAACATATTGAGAATATCGTTTATAGAAAGGATATTTCGCACTTTTTCCCCGAAGTCTTTCGGATTTCAAAGATTACAGGATGGAAGAGGTTCTAAGTTTTCTCGTCATTTAGCTTCCGATATCTTGAGAGGGGTGGGCGGGAGAGGTCGAAATGCCGAAGGAGGCGGCACTGTCGTTTTCCAAGGGTTGAAAGAGAGTTTTATGCGGCTCGCTCTAACTTTTCAACTCTTTTGCTTCCGGAGTAGCCTGAAGCGGGGAAAAGGGGGCGTCGAAAAGTTGTCAGACTAGTCACAGTCGCCTTTTAGTAAAATCGTAGCGTGAAAACACTTTCAAAAACATTTTTTGTTTCTCTTATTTTCATTGAATTCCGAAAGATTCTAAAGGCATTTTTCCCAAAGATAAATTATAGGTGCAGTTTAGTGTCAAGGTAAAAATACAAAATTTGGTAAAAATCGGATGAAAATTGAGGTCTTAAATTTTTCATGAAAATAAGCTAGGGACGACCTGTCGGCACCACTGACAATCTCATTATAGACTACTAAAAAAAGACTGCCGAAGGAGGATAATACTATATCTTCACTTTGAGTAAGTTAAAAAACTAAATTACAACGAAGCTTTTGATGACATTCTAACTTACTTTTGTGCAAATAAAATGGAACACCCTGTATATAAGTCACATTGACAACTCTTAGGATTTGGAAACTTTCTTAAAAACTCTCCTTTTGATGAACAAAAGGATCTCTTGAACATCCCTTTTAATTAGGATAGATTTTAAGTGAAAAACAAGGATTGAGATGTCATGGCAATGAGATCCCTCCGTTCGAGGACTCCTTGAGGTTCCTTAAAAAAAACGGAGGGATATTGGAACTTTTATTTGAAAAAAACTGTTCACTTCAAGGGAAGTTTGTAAACACGAAATAACGTAAAGGAAGGATTTTCAAAGAAATTTTTAGAAAAGGGGTTCCTTAAGGAACTTTTATAAATAAGTGCCTTCATCTCTAAGAGCTTTTAAAAATAATTTATAAATTTTTTTGTAATTTTTTTAATGATTTCTATTAGGATACCACCAAATTTTTTCTAAAAAATTTAATTTTAAAAAATTGGTATTTTTCACGACTTACGTATTTCGAGAAACGTATCTGAGGGAAGGAGGTGGTAGGTTCGGATGCTGGAGTGAAACTGGTATATTTTCGCGGAGATTGGTGTGAGGGTGACATGCGCCGTTTTCGCATTTTGTACTGGACCCGCAAAGCAACTCCGTGAGTGCTTTTAGACCTATCAGATAGATACGTAATTAAGGACTAATTGATACCATTAATAAAAGGCTTGAAACGTAAGGAGAGTATTTAAGGCCAGTATTTATGAATGTTCCTTAAGTTTCTCAAAATTTCCTTGAAATCCTTCTAATGAACATCACTGATCTTCCATGAAATAAAAGGAATCCTTCCGATTTCCTCCATTTTTTCAAGTAGGTTTTGAGAAACCTTAAGGAGTCCTCGAAAGGAGGGCTCTTATTGGCTGATTGTAGGAATCCTCACAACCTTTCCTAATTTAAGGAACGTTCAAGGTGTCTTATGGTTTAAGGAAAGTAGAGTCAAGGAACGTACACACAGTTTTTCCCCTTGAATAAAAGTTTCGTATTTCAATTTGGGATTGTCGAGACAAATTTAACAAGGATTAAATTGAATTTCACTTTAAAATAGGGGAGTTATATAAGTAAACCCTTTTTTTTCCCTTCTAGTGGGGGTCGAAATAGGATTTGTGAAGCCTTATGAAAATGTTCAAAGCGTACAGTCCGCCAAAGAGGACGGAAGAACATTATGTCACCCTTGTCGCCTTCAATCCTCCTCTCCATTTTCGTTTTAACTTTCGGAATTGCTACAAACAAAACTCTCATTGAAAATGTCACAAAGCAGTCAAACTGTTCAGGTTGGTTTATTTTATAATTACTATTTAATGTTGTTTATTTTTTAAAAGTAGGATATCAACTTTATAAACAAAAGCTTTTCATAATTCATAAGGGAAAAAGTTTATAACTCGAAGGTTTATCCTCTTTCGAATGAACGTTTACATTGAACCGACTTTACATAATCACTAGGTGAAAAAAAGCTCAAAATTCAAGAGCGGAACTGCGAATAGGTTTATAAAAAAAACGGGTGAAAATCTAAAAGTCTCACAAAAGTATTAAAACTTTTATGAGGCACTTTGTGAAACAATCAATTTTTTCGTACGAAAAAATGGATAGAAATGAACTGAAATTTTATTCGTTCATTTAGAATCGAAAAAGTCTCGCTCCTGATTAATTTTTCTTAAAAAAAACTATGTACCCGTAGAAGTAGTACCCTTGATGGACGATTTTTGAAAAATTAACTAGCAATCATAAAAACTTTTGCCAGAGGAAACCACGATAAAAATTGTTTTCTAGGATTTTGCTGTTTTTTAACTAAAATTTAAATTTTTTTTCTTGCGTTTTTCTAGGCTTTTATGCCAAGAAACCTCTTTTTAAACTGATTTTTTTGGCGTTTTCATTGTCCCTTTTGGCTGAGAAAGGCTATTTAAAAAAATTGAAACAGTTTTTCTTGGTTTTCAGGCCTAGAAATGCCTTTTGGAACACAGTTTTTGCCGCTTTCATCAGCCTTCAATCCCTTGCCAAAAAAAATAAAATACCAAATGCCAAAATTCCTTAATTTGTTTATGATAGACGATTTTTAGTCATTTTTGACCCTGTGGATGACTTAACAAGCGATCAGAAATTTTTCCTCGAAAGTTTTAGGCCTAAAAACCTACAAAAACGTTAGAAAGTACTGGTTTGAAGAGCTTCCAACGAAAACGTCCTTAAAGAGAAGGTTCTATATAGGAGGGGAAGTATAACGGAGGGGACGTAAACGTAGTGGGAAGTATATGGGAGGGGAAGTATAACGGAGGGGGAAGTATAACGGAGGGGAAGTATAACGGAGTAGTAAGTATATGGGAGGGGAAGTATAACGGAGGGTAAGTATAACGGAGTAGGAAGTATATGGGAGGGGAAGTATAACGGAGGGGAAGTATAACGAACGGGAAGTATAACCGAGGGGGGAAGTATAAGGAAGGGGAAAGTATAACAGAGGGGGAAGTATAAGGGAACGAAAGTATAAAGGAAGAGGATGTAGCAGGGAGGGAAAGTATAAAGGAGAATTTTCCAAGTTTGTTTTGTCGAAAAATTTTCCGGTTTTTTTTTATTTTTTTTTTTTTTTTTTTTGAAAAATTTTCCAGGTTCTTTTTTTCGAAAAATTTTGTAACTTCTTTTTCTAAGTTTTTTTGTCCAAAAAAAAATTTTTTTTTTTTTTCAAAAATTTCTAAGTTTTTTTTCGAAAATGTTCTAAGTTTTTTTGTCAAAAAATTTTCCGGGTTTTTCTTCCTTTTTTTTTTCTTTTTTTTTTTTTTTTGAAAAATTTTTAAGTTCTTTTTTTTCGAAAATTTTTTAAGTGTCAAGGTAGAAATAATGGGCTCTTGGCCTAGGGATGTGCCTCTCGTAAAGGGTAGAAGTACGAAATTTCTCCCTACTAAAAAAATTAATGATTAAAAAGTGGCAATTTTTTTGCACCACAAATTCTTAAAAAATATAAGGAGTAATTGGTGAAAATTTGGTGAAAATCGGATTAACGGTTCGGCCGCAGCGAATTTTTTAAAATTTCAAACAGACATATCTCCGCCATTTTTTCGAAATTCAAAATCGCCCTCGTCATATTCTTCTTCACCGGCTAAAGAAATTTGTGTAAAAATTTGGTGAAAATCGGATGAAAACTGTGGCCGTAAAGTGTTCCGGAAAAAAATGCTACGGCCGGCCGGCACCACAGACAAAGTTGAGATCGGTAAAGATCAATATTCGATTTGACCCTCCGGGGTCTGGAAGACCCTTCCCCAAAAACCCGACGTCGAGGGTATCGCAATAACTTCTTTAAGGAAGTTAAAAAAATTTAAAGGTGGTTCTTCTGGCAAAAGGCCGATGAAAAGGCCCATCTTGTTTAATTAATTCAAAGAGATATTGTTTCATGTTGTTTTAGGTAAATCACCTTTGGAAGCACAAGCTAGAAGGTCGTCTACACCAGGGGGTAAAGTGATACCGGTTGTGTTTGGACCTCTGCCCAAAGGGAGCGAATATGCGACTGGAGCCCCAGACTCTGCTAAACTCAATCCTTACCGCCACATAAAAGAGATACTCAATTTCATCTACCCTTCGCCGTTTCCAGCAGGTAAAATCCCAAACGTTTTTCCCTCAAGCCACAACAAAAAGACGCTTTCCCAACCGGAAATACTAAAAGGGGCCAATTTGAAAGGAAGCCTTTTCCTACTCGGTGAAGTCGATAAATATCTTTTAATTTTCAACCCCAACGGATTTTAGAAAATCGGTTTTCAAAGTCTTTGAACCAATTTCAAACCCAATACATCAGGCCTTGTCGCCTTAAAAAGTTTTTAAAAAAATATTTTTTTTTTAGATTTGTACAAAGACATCCTTCAAGAAAATATACCTTATCCAGCCTTGGTTGTTAAGGTAAGAATATTTTTAAGCTTCTTTTAAAAAATAATCCGACGATCCGAGGAAACCCTGAAACTGCCCGATTAACTCAAAAGCTTTCATTCTTTTTAGATACTTGAAATGGAATTAGGTTTTTTAGCCGTCCTTTTTTTATCGCTATTTCTCGCGCTGGTGGTCCCAGCGATGGTAATAAGTTTATGTTCGACGGATCCGTCTCCTCCTCCAACCTGCGCCCCGAAATGTAAGCGACGTACCCTAGTTTTTTGCTTGCAAATCCTTTTATGTTTTTTACTGTAAGTATTTTTTGAAAAAAATTTAACTTTTTTAAGTGATTCATTTAAAGGATGGGTGGAGCAGCGATGATCTGGACGAATGAGGAATGCTCGAAAGGTGTTGCTAAAAGTCCGGAATTTTTGAACGACTTTTTTAAAGATTCTAAGCAGTTTTTTGAGGATGGCACCGACAAATTAAAACACCTTTTGACTGACAGTTATGATCAAGCGATATCACCTGCCACGCACGATTTAAACGGTAATTTTGAAGTAAAAATTCTGGAGACGTCCAGCACAACAGATAACCTCATGAATTTTTATTGTGAGTGAAAAAGGGGAAAAACGGAGTTTGCGATACTCGGTCGTTGTTCTCAATTTGTCTTTTTGGCCTCTCTGTAGGGACATGTACTCGGGCGAACAATGGCAGGCTGATGCATGTCCTTTCCGAGGAACAAACCGTGATTTACAATATTAAAGGACAGGTACCGATTCTCGGGGACTTCATTGTTTCCCGTCGGCCTTCCCCTTTTGTCGCCTTAATTATTATCGGTCACACCTGCCACTAACTGATATTGCTCTTTAAATCATTTTTATAGACAATAATCGCGTTTGGTTAATCGCGAGGGATGAAAAAAATAGTATCGGACGCCAGCAGGTTGGGAATAACTTAAGGGCGGGAGGGAATTTTGCGAAATCTTTTTGGCCCTTTTTGTCTGCCGCGCCATTTTTTTTTTTTGTCGCAAAACGAGAACTTGGAATGGGAGAAGTTATCAAAACTTCTTTTATTTAAGGCGGATCAGACATCACTCATCTGACAGAAGGGTGCCTAGCGAGTAGATTCTCAAAATAAAGAGAATGAACTTTTGTAAAAAAAGTTTCCGATATTTTTGTACTCAAAAATAGAAAACTTCTTTTAGGGGCGAATGCGCTGCGATCTCTCGGATATAAAATAATCAAAAGGTATAATCCGCCTTAACATTTTTTTAAAATTCTGTTAGAAATTACTACAAATTTTAAGTTTTTACTAAAAAAAATGCCTTTTTTTTACTCCTAAACCGTTCACTTTTGCAAGTTTATATGTTAAACTTTTTTTGTTTAAAATTGAATGCAGATAATTGTAGTACTTAATACTTTTTGCTCTAAACCTCATAGTTTTCGAGATATTTTATAAAAACCGCTTTTAACTGTCTACTATTCTCCAACTACTCACGGCTCAGTGAATATGAAATATTGTAAAAAAAAAGTGACCTTATTACAGTAACTTCTCTTCGATATAGAATTTTCGAAATGAGGTCTCTTTCCAAAATCTGTCAACGCGTTTAGAGTTACCGGATTTCATTCCTTTTGTTTCTTCCCGTGGTCAATACTGGCGACAAAAGACCCATAGAAATCCGTATGTCAGCGGATTTTATTTATAAAAATAATCTAACAAGCCCTTCTAGTTTTTTTCCTATATTAAGCTATAAAAAAGAAGTCTTTATGGACAATTACCTTTTAGTACCTACCGTCTTTTAGGATTAGTACTTTACAACTATTTTTAATTAATAAGAAACCGCAAAGTAGAAATAACTACTATTTTCCTTCTTGCGATAGAGGGAAAAGGGAGGTTTAACCTGAATGTCTCTGGGAGATAAAAAAATTTCTCCAATATAAAATATTGAATGCACCTTTTAAAATATGGGAATGAGTTTTTATTGCCGTGAAGAGCAGGGTATAATCGTAATCATAAAATGATCACGATTATAATCGCAATTATGTTATATCCAGAATATTGTACTTTTTCAAGATTTTTTTCAAAAAATCATGGAAAACCCGTGTTTCTCAAAGAAATCGTTTTAAAAAAATTGTGACAAAATTTCGATTTTCTCAAAACGACTTTTCGAAATTACGATTTTCTCTGTATAAAATAATATGATTGTTACTATGATAAAACTATTTAGGTTTTGTGAAAAATAAAAAAATAAAAATAAAAATAAAAAATTCTGGAAAATCATAAATAAAATATGATTCCTATATAATCGTTCTAATTTTTAAAATGAACGGAGCAAAAATGTGGATAGTCTTTTTATCCCTCCCTACCTATTTTTTCTTCCAATAATCCCCCGGTAAATAATGCAGTTTTATTTATTTCTTTATTTTGCCCAACTCTGTTGCCGTTAAATCCCTTTTTTTTCTCCAAACATCTCTATAAAAAACCGTTATTTTGTTTTAATTTTCAAAATGTATTTTATAGTTGGGCAACGTTTATATTTTTACTTTTTTCCAATCACATTTTTCTCTTTTCTAGAAGAGTGGAAATTTTTTCATGATATTGACAAAATACTTAAAATTCCTCATTTTATATTAAAGTTGTAAGTTTAATATTGTAAATAGATTAATCCTCCTTATTTTCAGACGCTGAAAATTTAATAGGAAGGCCTATTCAAGTGGGGCTTATATTAGAAACGGGCCTAGATACGGCTTTAGACTCCCTCGTCGAAATCGCTGCAGGTAAGTCGTCAAGGTGAATTTAGATAATTCAACAATTGAACCCCATTATCGACCCCACAGGTTCCATTCAAAAACTGGAAGAAAATTTTTAATGAGGGTTTTCAATTAAATGAGGTCACGGATTTAAAAAAAAACCTCAAATAAAAAGAACTCGTAATTAGGTTTAAAAAAATAATTTGTCATCTTTTTATTGAAAAAAGTAATTGAACTTTTTAATTAGTAACATGGATAAAGCCGACGTATTCACGTTTAACAAATCTTGAGCGATCCAACTAATTTATTTTACCTGTTAATATTTATTATTTTTCTAAATTCAAAAAAAAAATTGAAATTATACTTCCCCCTCCTCAATACTTCCCCCTCCTATATTGTTCCTTCTCTTTAAGGAGGTTTGAATGCTCTTCAAACTAGTACTTTTTATGTAGACAAATTTGTTTTTGTGCAGGTGGTAAAGAAGTTTGCTCCCAGGTCTCTGAGATTCTAAGGGAAACGTCCGAAACGGAACAGTTGATGTCGACAATGGAAGGGAAACTTCAAGATTTAAGGGATCAGATTCGTTTAATTAAAAAACACTGTTTGGCAGTGGATAAGCCTCTTTGCGACCTCGTTTCGGATCAACTTATCGACCTAAGATTTACAACAAAAATGGTACTTTAATTGAAAAATAAAAGAAAAAAAAATTCTTTTTACTTCTTTATATATCAGGGTTATGCCCAGAGATATAGTATTAATTTTTTTTTATTAACAAACAATTTTTTTTTTCAAATGTCAGATAACAAACAGTTCGAGATTGGCATTTTTAAAGCAGGGAGGAATCGATACGCTTTCGGCCTCGGTTTTAGAAGCAAACGCCGTATTTACGGGATTGCCAATTAAAATCGACAAAGAAACGAAAGCGGCACGGATAGGTGATTTGACGTTTTCCAATCATCAATTTTCCAACAATTTTTTTAGCGACCCTTAACGAAATATCAAAGAAGAAAACCGCTTTGGCGAAAAACGCAGGATCTTTGGATGTAATCAAAACGCGGACTGGGATGGCGCTTTATGATCTCAAATCGACGATAACTCCGCAGTTTGAGCACGTTATCGCCATCGAACATTGGCGCTGGTTGGTCGGATTAGGTAATTAAAGTTTTTTCTTAATAAAACATTTTTTCTTAATTAGAAAATAATATATTTAAGGTTTTAGTTGCAGGATTAGTAGTCATTTACATCTGGGCGCTGATGACCGGGGCGACTTGCTGTGGATGTTGCGGAGCCGATAAAAGTTCCTCGCCTACTTTGACAATGTTAGCGAAATTTTTTAAGTTTTAAATTAAATATTTTTCAAGTTAAATAAGTAGATGGATTTTGAAGTAAAGAAAATTTGGGCAGGAAACCTGAATTTCACTGCATTTTACTGGTTTTCTCGTTTTTTTAAAAAAACCGGCAATTTACATCGTTTTTGCTCGTTTTTTTCTCAATTTATGATCTTTGTTGTCGACAACTCAAAGGAAACCATTTTTTCTGACCTCTCAAAAGTTATAAAAATTAATTTTTCACCCTCAAAAGTTTGGGGAAAATTTCAAGAAATTCACTATGGGGAGATATTAAGGTTTTCTAAAATTATGTCTCTTCTTATCACATCGAGAGGCATCTTCTGGAATTTTTTCAGCCCCCCTCCCCTTAATCCGCTGTAGCCTTTGTAGTGTTTATAAAGTTTATAAGTCGATAAAGACCAATTTCACCAAGGTTTTGGCATTTTTTTACGATATTTGCCATCCGGCCATCAATAACGATAGATTTTTTAAACCTCAAATATTTTTAGAACTTTGATTCTCACCGCGATAGTTTCGGTGTTACTATGGATACTGTCGTTCATGGTCATGTACATCGGAGGACACGGGGAAACATGCATTTGCCGGACGATGGACGAAGACAATTACAATACTCTGAGCCAATTCATCGACACCATAATGAACATAGATAACGTAGAAGAGGACTCCTATATATCTGAAGTCATTCATAGAAACGGCTCAATCGGTTTATCTCTGGGAACAATTTTAAGGTAAGAAATAATAATCCAAGAAGTTGTTTCAAAGAATTTTTCTAGCGACTGTAAAAGGAACGAGTCTATATATAAAACTTTTAATTTGAACCTCATTCTCGACATTGAAAAAGAGACGAACGTTAAAAAATGGAACTCCATCAACAGCGAATTGGAGAATATAGAAACCGACCTGCTCTACACGCAATTTTTCAACCCCAAACTACTCAACAAGTTGAGCGACCTACAACAAGGATTGCTTGTGAATGTGACCTCATTTCGAACACAGGTATTTTTGACCAAAAAAATTAACTAGAGAGGACCAGCAACTTTACGGCAAAGCATTTAGTCCTACAAGAAGTACTAGTTTGAAGAGCTTCCAACGAAAACTTCCTATAAAGAGAAGTAAAAATATAGAGGGGGAAGTATAAAGTGGGGAAGTATAACGGAGGGGGAAGTATAATGGAGGGGAAGTATAACGGAGGGGGAGGTATAAAGGAGGGAAAGTATAATAGAGGGGGAAGTATAACGGAGGGGGAAATATAAAGGATGGGAAGAATAACGGAGGGGACAGACAAGTTGAGATCGGTAAAGATCAATGATTTGACCCTCCGGGTCTGGAAGACCCTTCCCCAAAAACCCGACGTCGAGGGTATCACAATAACTTCTTTAAGGAAGTTAAAAGTGCTCCAATCGAAAAAATGACCTAAGTAAAAGTTGCTTAAAATTGAGCAAAGAATCGATTAAAAACATAAAAACATAGGGTTCCCATTTAAAATAACGAAGTTAACACCTCTCTGCACTACCCTATATAACAAAACCAAAATCCCCACAAAAAACACCCCGTGTAAAAAACACCCCGCCTCGCAAAAATCCTTTTACATCAGCCGGAAAAAGTTGTGATATCAACTTCCCCGCCCTCAAATGAGCGAGAAGAGTCGATACGCCCGAGTGGTAGGTACGATGATGTGAGAAGCATGATGCCCGTGCTCCCGTTTTCAATGCTCCCCTTGGCGGCATCGCGAAATGCTTTGTATCAGTGATTGCCGTTATTTATCAAGCCCTGGAACGTCCTGGAACGCTTAAGAATTACTGTGTTATCACTGAGTTCCTAACTAATCACTAGTATACACCCCATACACATACATACACATACCCCCCCCCCCGTACTCACACATGACACTACGCCTTCATCTACGTATGTCTGAGTGTTTGAATCATAACGATTTTTCCCGAAGAACGCACAGCACGTCTTAACTACGTCCCTGTAAACAAACATTTCGCGATGCCGCCAAGGGGAGCATTGAAAACGGGAGCACGGGCATCATGCTTCTCACATCATCGTACCTACCACTCGGGCGTATCGACTCTTCTCGCTCATTTGAGGGCGGGGAAGTTGATATCACAACTTTTTCCGGCTGATGTAAAAGGATTTTGCGAGGCGGGGTGTTTTTTACACGGGGTGTTTTTTGTGGGGATATCATATCTTTTTGTAGTTTAAATTCAAATGAATCGTAAACTCCTAAAAGCAACACAAAAGTTTGGAAAATGACAAATGCTTGGAAAAGTTTACATCGAAAAATGATCACTGGTCAAATTGACCCCAAGGGGTCTGGAAGACCCATTTCCGAAATTCGACCTTATGGTGTAAATCGGGTGTACAGCCGGCGCCACAGACAATGATCACTGGTCAAATTGACCCTGAGGGGTCTGGATGACCCATTTCCGAAATCCGTCCTCATTACTATACTCGTCCTCATTGCTAAACTCAGAAGGAAGCTCTGTGCACAATTTCAAGTCGATTGGTCTTGTCTCCAGGCTGTGTACCCGTTAAAGTGGCTAAAATTACCCTAAAATTTCAGTTTTTGTTCCTAACTTTTTTTAAGTTAAGATTTCGGGGTAAATCTTTCAAAAGGCACTGGCTCAAGTTGAAAGGAAGCTCTGTGCAAAATTTCAAGTCAATCGGTGCGCTAGGAGAGGCTGTAGCCTTGTCTAGCTGAATAAGAAGAAGAAGAACACGGTAAAGGCGAAAAACCGGGTTTTCAGACTTTTATATCTCGGCTCCCTGTGGACCGATCGACTTGAAATTTTCAGCGTTTACTCATATCATATCAAAGTAAATCTGTAGCAAATTTCAAGTCGATCGGTCCACAGGGAGCCGAGATCCAGATACCTGAAAAACGCAAATCGTGACGTCCAGTAAACATACACTTGGTAGGTACCGTTTTCTGACGTCTTCGGACTGGGTGTTGCTTGGCGGGGCGGAACGCTACCGCGTTCCTAGATCTACCAAATGGAGTTGATTCCTTGTCCAAAAATAAGGGGGTTTACATTCAACTTATTTTTTTTAGGACTAAATGCTCCTGTCCACTCGAGTTGGGACAGCCTGTATATCGGCAAAATTTAAATCGAAATTTTTTTTCAGCTTATGAGTCCAATAAGCACAGACCTCGAATCAGCAATAAAACAAATATTGAGCATCTCTAAGCAAATCAACGACATGAGCACTTCCTCACATTTGGAGTCGTTAGCCATCAAAAGCCGAAATCTTCTTCTCCCATTTATTCAAGAATTAGAGAGTAAAAAAGTAAACCAAAAATTCTTTTTTCTCAGTCATTTCATCTCGTTTTTTAGGAAAATTTGGTTTACCGTTTGACAGCGTTAGAGCTTAAAATAAATCCATTATTAAAGCAAGTGAACCAATCACTCTCGCATATGAAAGCAGTCCAGTATTACATATCCAATCACGGATCTACCTTAGCACAACAAGTTAAGAAATTCAATTTTCAAAATTTTAAATAATTTTAGTTTTTTAGAATCTTAAATCGTACACAAAAAGGATTCAGAATTATTTTGAGCAATATCGAAATTTTGTAAATCATGCCATCGACAGCAACGAAACTTCATGTAGAGATTTTTGGAATATGTTTGAATCGTTGAGGCTACAAGTTTGTAGGAAAACGATCGACCCTCTGGTAATCAGCAAAAGAAGCTAGTTTATTAATAATAAATTTTCAGAATGGTTTTTGGTTCGCCACAGTTTGGTGCCTTTTTCTTTTTATGCTCATCACTCCAATTGGTATAAAATTGATTCATTATTATAATCTCAAGGCAGGAACAAGCTCAGAAATGTACAGTTAATTAAATTTAAAAAAAAAATTTTATTAACTTTTTTTAAGGACTACTTCACGATCTTCCAGGCAGGGTTCAACAAGTAGCCCAGAGAGAGGATCTCCAGATACTGAGAATAGGTAAAAAATTTAAGGGATTTAAAATTGATTTACAGCTCTATTTTTAGCCCAACCGACAACTGGTAGTGATGAGCTCAAAATGGCACATATTGAGTTTTTTTGTTAATATTTTGTAAATAATTTGTAAAATCTTAATGATTAAAATTTTAATGTGTTAACGGTTTTTTATTTGAGTGTTAGAAAATAATGGCTTTGTGGGCTAGGATTCCACAGGGCAGAGAAGGGCATAATCGCAATCATGTTTTAATTTAAATAAGTATATACTTAATTATATTTCTTGAAAAATTATAAATAAATGTGATTCGCAATCATAATTACAAAGTAAAATGATTATGATTACAATTATGGCCTGGAACCTGGTAACCTAAAAAAGGGGTCAATAACTATCAACCTCTTTAGGATATAAAAATTTTTTAACACTTTTTTTATTATCGTTTAATACAAATAATAAACTACAAAGGATTCTTTTGAATAGTCATTAACAATATAATTGCTTTGACAATTTTTCGATTTTTATTTTAATTCTTTTTAGGCAAGCGCTATCACACAAATTAAATACACTGAGAAATAGTTTTTTTTTAATTAAACATTTTAAATAACAAAAGAAGAAAGGTACATTTCGAGAATTTTTGGAACTTATCCGTTTTTGAGTGCACCTAAAAAATGAGAAGGGAGGAAAAAACCTACTTTTTAGTACACTGTACCTAATTCAGGCAGATCACACTCAAAATAAGAGGCTTTTAACTAGGTGGCACAAAAGACCTTTTTTTGGGCTAAAAAATAATATCGAACATCGATGCAGTCAGCAAGGAATAATAAATTACAATTTTTATTTTGTTTTTTTTAATTTCTAAATTTTAAAAAAGAGCGCACATTTAGCAAAATACAGTCAAAAGTGAATCACAGATTACAAGGGGTTTAATTAAAAATCTACATAAAATATAAAAGAAAAACAAATGAAGTGAAGATTTTTTAATAATTTTTTTAAACTAAAATCTATTTACGTATATCGGGTTATCACATTACAAAAAAATAAAAGGTAATAAAAATAAAAAGAGCTAGAAGAAGAAATTACCCGGAACTGGTTTGTGTAAGGCACCACACACCTTAAGAAGCCATTTTTTTTTTTGTTTTTTGTGTTTTTTTGTATAAGAAAAGCGTAATTGTGTCACCTTTTAGGTACATGCGAGAAAATAAAAATTTTAAAAATAATAACATGCACGATAAGGCAACTTTCTTCCGTTTTGAAGGCAATCAAAGCTCCAGGTTCGGTGGTTAGGTTGCGAAATATGGTTTTTTTTATTAATACTTTTGTGGTTATTGGCTCATTCTAGACCTGATAAAGATTACATTTAAGGCAAAATTTTACCCCAATTTTACTTAACTATAAATAGAACTTTTAAAGCGTCTAAAACACTCGATATAAGTTTGTGTAACTTTGAAAAAAATGAAAGGAAGACTGAAAATAAAAAAGGCAAAATTTTGAAGAAGAAAAAATGAGGAAAGGGACTAAAAAAAATAAACTGAGCTATTTGAGCAAATGAGCACAATTTTGGAAAAATCTTCACAAAAACTGGAATGTGCAGCCGATTTTTGGGAAAATAAATTTCAAGTTGCACAAACTTATTTAAAAAATACACGCTGGAAAGGTATGATATGATTTAACACCTAACAAATAATGGCGATGAGGTAAAATCGTTTATTATTAACTAATTCAATAGGTCCATTTAAATGCCAAGGGTCCATTAAATACTCAAATATACATTTTTCTTTAAAATCACGGTAAGTGATAATTTATAAATACAATTTCAACCTTTTTATATCAGTCTACTAAGCAGTACCTAATTTACACCAATTTTTCAAGTTAAATTATATTAGAGAAAATTATATTACAATGATATCACCCGCAATAGGTCCAAATATCAGAGAGAAAAAGCACAAAATTAAAGGCAGTCTGATTATGTTTTGAACATAAGGAATGGTGAAGGAAAACCCAACAAATAAACACTAACAAAGTGAAAGAAAACACCATTTTGTACAAAAATTAAGAGAAAAAGATTTATACAGATGATAATGGTAACAAAGAAAACTCCATCCTTAAAACATCAACGATAAAAGGGGATCAGTCCCCTGCCTTTGGGCAGTGAGCAATAATTTTTCTTAATATTTACATAAAAACATCAATAACTCACTAAACTTTTTTAATGTTTTTTTTATTTTTTTTTCTGCAACTTTTTCACGAATACTTTGTATAAAGACGATTAGGTACGCACGTCCACTTCATAATCGACACAACAGTACAAAGACTTTGGTTTTGTTTTTTTGTGATTTTTGTTTTTTTGTTTTATGAGGACTCACCCTTTTCTTGCCACTCCATTACTTTTCTATTTTTATATTATACAATTTGTGTCTGCTATTCTGTAACAAAACAAAAAACAATTAAGTATCAAGGTGAAAAAAGTCGCCACACAGGGGGGTAAAAAGCCCAAATTTCCATTTTAATTTCCATAAAAGCTATTTGGTACATAGAGCCTAAGGTGAAAATTGTGGCCATAATTTTTCGAAAAAACTGATATATCATGATCATAAAGATCACCAATCAATTTTTCGGAAACTGGAAGACCCTCTCCTTAAAAACCATGATATCCAATAACCCTGTACGGATTAGCAGAGAAACAATTTGTTAAATCAACATCTAAACAAACAGTTGTTACATGGTCAAAATGGCAGCAAAACTGTCTTTTGAGCTGAGCAGTCGTTAAATCATTAGAATCGCAGCCAAGCAATAGCCTAATCATTAGCCAAGTAGTCCCCTAATCGTCAGCTTAACAGTCTTTAAATTGTCAGCTAAATAGTCTTTAGATTGTCAGCGAAGCAGTCGCTAAATCATCAATTTAGTAGCTCAGGAATTGCCTAATCATTAGCCAAGCAGTCCCCAATCGTCAGGTTAACGGTCTTCCGTCAGCTGAACAGTGTTTAGATATCAGCTTAACAGTCTTTCGTAAGCATAACAGTGATTAGATTGTCAGCTAAACCATCTTTAAATTTGTTAGCTAAACAGTCTTCAGATTGCCAGCTAAGCAGTCGCTAAATCATCAAATTGGTAGCTCAGCAATAGCCTAATCATTAGCCAAGCAGTCCCCTAATCGTCAGCTTAGCAGTCTTTCGTCAGCTGAACAGTGTTTAGATTGTCAGCTTAACAGTCTTTCGTAAGCGTAACAGTGTTATATTGTCAGCTAAACTTTATTTGTCAGCTAAACAGTTTTAGATTGTCAGCTAAACAGTCGCTAATCATCAAATTGGTAGCTCAGCAATAGCCAAATCATTAGCCAAGCAGTCCCCTAATCGTCAGCTAAACAGTCTTTTGCCAGCTGAACAGTGTTTAGAGTGTCAGCTAAACAGTCATAGTTTGGCAGCTAAACAGTCATATATTGTCAGCTAAGCAGGCATAGTTTGTCAGCTAGATTGTCAGCTGAACAGTCACTAAATCATCAAATTAGCAGCTCAGCAATCGCCTATTCATTAGCCAAGCAGTCCCCTAATCGTCAGTTAACAGTCTTTCGTCAGCTGAACAGTGTTTAGATTGTCAGCTAAACAGTCATAGTTTGCCAGCTGAACAGTCTTTAGATTGTCAGCTAAACAGTCTTAGCTAAACAGCAGTTTGTCAGCTAGATTGTCAGCTGAACAGTCTTTAGATTGACAGCTAAACAGTCTTTAGTGTCAGCTGAACAGTCTTTAGATTGTCAGCTAAACATCTTTAGTTTGTCAGCTAAACAGTCTAGATTGCCAGCTAACAGTCGCTAAATCATCAAATTGGTAGCTCAGCAATACCTAATCATTAGCCAAGCAGTCCCCTAATCGTCAGCTTACAGTCTTTCGTCAGCTGAACAGTGTTTAGATTGTCAGCTAAACAGTCATAGTTTGCCAGCTAAACAGTCTTTAGATTGTCAGCTAAACAGTTTTAGATTGTCAGCTAAACAGTCATATTTCAGCTAAACAGCAATAGTTTGTCAGCTAGATTGTCAGCTGAACAGTCTTTAGATTGCAGCAGCTAAACAGTCTTTAGATTGTCTTTGCAGCTAAACAGTCTAATGTCAGCTGAACAGTCTTTCATCAGCAGAACAGTGTTTAGATTGTCAGCTAAACATTCATAGTTTGCCAGCTGAACAGTCTTTAGATTGTCAGCTAAACAGTCATATATTGTCAGCTAAACAGGCATAGTTTGTCAGCTAGATTGTCAGCTGAAAGTCTTTAGATTGACAGCAGCTAAACAGTCTTTAGATTGACAGCTAAACAGTCTTTAGGTTGTCAACTAAACTGTCGCCTAATCATCAGCAACAGTCGCTAGATCGTCAAATTGATAGCCAAACAGTCTTCTGCTACTGAAGATATCAAATTTGGCCGAGTTTGATGAGGTGTTGGCCCAATTGAATAGTATAGAATTTTAGTAGTGGTAGAGTAGGAGACAGTAGCTTTCGAGTGGTGGTCTCAGTTGGGAAGCACATACTTCGAGTTGTTGGGTGTGCTAGGTAAAATGGGTCGCTGGTCAAAACCTTTGGCCCAGTTAGCAACTAGCCATGCCTCTAATGAAGCATTTTGAGAATAATATAAGGCATAAATACTTACACTTAACAATTTATAATTGTTTGGGGTAGCAAGATGGGTGTGACGTTGGTCAAGTGGCCCAAGTAGTATCCTTATTAAGGTGCGTTTCAATGTCAACTCGACATATCGGACACCTTTTGTTTGAAGACAACCACTGATCGACGCATTCGACATGAAAAAGATGCATACACGGAAGCCGTCTGGAAAATATGATAGTTCAATTAAATTGAAAATTTGAATTTTGGGGAAATACCTGACATCTTCGAAGTCTTCAAATTCCGAGAGACAAATAGTACATTTTTCAGTATTGTCTTCAAGATCATCGGTGTCTTTTTTCATCTGGAAATAAATTTGTTTGTGAGAAAAATGGTTTATTGTGAAGTTCAAAATATGGGGTAGGAAAACCAAATTTGCCAGAAAAACCGTTGAAGGTAGATAACGGCCAGTGTTGGGAGTAATGACAAGTTTAGTTCCATAGGGTAATGCGACGTAAACGACACGTTTGACCCTTTTACTTTACTTTACTTACCCTTTTGTACTTGTGTGGGAAAGTGAACCTCTCGATGGTCGTCTGAGAGGCACCTCTCATCTGTGACGCAGCCCGTCTATTTTCTAAGAACCTCATATAGTCTTCTAATCTGAACGTGAGCTGCCTTGTTAGGAACGGGAACGGGACCATTTCGGGCGGTATGATCGGGGTCGGCAAAAGCATTTCCTGACCAGCGACACGACCCCCGACCGACGGCCCATGCCCTATACTAATATGAAAGTGTGCCATCCGTCCATGTGGATAGTGTACATAATGATGAACGTGTTGGTGAGCACTAAAAGAAACAAGTTAATAACATAAAAAACAAAATGAAAACAGTACTTTGGTGGTTGCACTAGAATTTCAGCTTGCAAAGGTGGTGAAACAATGTCCATCGGCTCACCGACCATTACAGGTGGGTGCATCGAAGGATTTGGAACTTCAGGTCGTGAAAATACTGTCGGTTGTTGAGGAGGAGGTAATGGCGGCATGTGCTGAGGAAACTGCATCGCATCTCCATGACCATAAGATTCTATCATATCTCTTGTCCTTTGTAAACTGAAAAAACGAGGATTAAGTTAGAAAAATAAATTAAAACTTACTTATGTAAATGATGGTCTAATCGCCTTCTATGCATTTCTAGATTGCGATGTTGAGAGAGCCACTGTCTGTGATGTAGAGGGTACCCGTTGTATACCCTAGGAGGGAGGCCCATGTTGACTATGCTGCTTGGCGGGGGCGGAACCATATTCACTCCTGGCGGGTATTGAAGCGGAGAATGAGGTATATGCTGAGTAGCGCTCATCGGCGGCGCAGTCCATGCAGGGTGAGCTGGATGAGCGGGGTGAATACAAGGGGGAGGAGGTGGCGGAGGTTGCGGATACGACATCGGAGGCGCTTGATTTACGTCCATCCTTCCGCCACCCGTCATCGGCTCCGCATCACCGCCAGGACCAGGCGGATAACGGCACGGCACTCGAAATCGTATCAGCGGTGGCGGCGGGCCACGCGCATGCGGCGGCGGTATCGAACCGCCAAATACCAACTCCTCATCTGATTCTTGAGTTAAATCAACTACTTGCACCGGCACCTGAAACATTTTAAATAAAATAATAACTTTTATAAAACAAAGAGAAAAAATTTACACCAAAAAAACTCACTGAAAACACATAGGGCCATTGAAAACACACAAATTTCCATCCATATCTTGCCAAAATATATTACGACACGCTATTTCCTGAGTTCTATATGTAGCTTGCTACTAATTTTCTTATTTTCTCACCAATGCAGCTTGTATTTCCTACCTCTTAAGGGAAACTGCTCATTAAATGCTAGAAGGCTTTCTTTTTTCGACCCGATAAGTTTTTTTCCGAAGGATATTCAAAGTTTCTTTTCATTTCTTCTTTAGCTTTTTTTTCCTTCTTAGTAACCTTAGGGGGGGTTTTGTTCTTATTTTATGCCCTTCTTATTTACAAGTTGTTTGGGTCAATTGGACCCAAACAAACAATATTTGTTAGTGATTTAAAATAAAAACATTTGTAATTTTAAAACATATGAAAAATAAAAAATTAATAAAACTTACAATGTTGTGATTTACTGAGTTGTTTGAGTTTGCCGGTCCAATGTGGTTCGGTCGGCCGATGGGCGGCTGCCCGCTCCCGGACGAGTGATGGTGGTTGTTGTGATGAACGTTGCTGTTCCCTGAATTTCCGCTGTTGCTACCGTGACTGTTGTTTCCGTTGCTTATGTTGCTGTTGTTGTACTGAACGGGCAAAACTTCGATTCCGCTGTCATCGTCGCTCGGCTCTTCTTCAGTCGACGACAGCCAGTCAAGCTGCAAATCCGGAGCGAGAGGGGAATCATCCTCACTTAGAGCACCTGAAAAAATTTTATTTTTATGAATAAACCAATTGAAACCAATGGTGGAATACAATCGATAATTAAGCCTTTTTTTAGGAAGATTTTTTATTTACATGTTGAATGAACAAAATTTTCAGATCTAAGAGTTAGATCTTAGTTATCAACATCAATCGATCCTATAAGTACTTGTCTGGAGCGAGCAAGCATCCTCAAAGGAGAGGATGAACAAAACTTCTAATTGCTTGATATGGAGGAAAAAATTATTTTTTCTCCATGTTTTTGCTATAATTATAATTTTTTCTTTAAAAAAAAGATGATTTTCTCAAAAATTAAGGTTTTGTTTTGTAAAAATTGTTCGATTTCCTCAAAAATCATACGAAATCATGCCCTTTAGACAAAAATAATCGATAAAGATTTTTTCAGGATCAGAAAGATCCCTAATGCATGGGAGAATAACAAAATAACTTCACTTGGAGAAAATTGAAAATACTTGTTATTATTATTATGTATCGGTAGGAATAGAAGGAATATAATTTGTTAAGTACTTAGACATTTTCACCAATTAGAAACAGATTTTTAGTCCTCAAAATATGAATTATCGAAAGTATTCCATCACTTGAATATAAAAAATGTTATAAGAGGGAAAAGTGCAAATTCATGCATTTAAGACTCTACAATAGGATTAACCTCCCCTCAAAAATAAAAAAGATATAAAATTTAAAAAAAGGAAAAAAACCATGCACAAAAGGTGAATTTCTACGATGAGTAGAAAGTTAACCTGTATTTTGAACAAAACTCAAACTTACAAGTGGATGTTGGAGGAACTGCGCTGGTGGCGGGAGAATTTTCAGTTTCCGTTTCCTCCCAAGGCTCCCCGCTTTGGTTATTACAACAAGAATGTCGTCTCTTTGATCTTCGTCCATACCCTACATATTACTTTTGTTTGAAACTGTCAAAATTTGAACATGCAAAAAAAAAAATTGGGGGCCTATGAGTCTATCATGAAGTTGCACCCTCCTTTTGATAAAATAAAAAGGATAAATACCTGGAGATGCTGGTGGTGTGGTGTACCTAGGGCGTGGGTTTCTATTGTAGGTTTTCCTCCGGGGCCTTGAATTCGGCTGCTGCCTCGAATTATTTGCTTGTGGTACCCTATTTGGTCGTGGATCTCTTGAAGGTCCTGCTTCGGCATTCACTTCTCCATCTATCGAAATGATAATTATACGCAACTTTAAAACAAGATATTACTTGGCCGAAATTTGTGATGTCTGTGTCTATTTAGATTGTATCTGGATGAGATTTGATGGGGTTGTATTGGATACTGAGGGGCGGGAGGGTATGAAGGACCTGGGGCCCATATATCAGAGACTTCGGGTGACGAGATCGACGGGTGATAATAGCTTTGGTAGCCGGAGTTCCAACGCTCTTGAGCGACTTCTTGAGCGACGTCGCTGTTCCCTTCGACGTCTTCTTCCGCGAAAAGCGGATCGAGTTCCATTTCACCGATAACACATTCGGAATCCCTCGCGGTATCAACATCTGACGAAAACGCCGTATCGAATATCTCCGCTAACGACACCGTCGGACTGGGCTGAGCGCTACCGTTCCCAGTGTACTTTGACGACTCCCAGGGCCTATGCTGCCTTGATCCACCACTCACTGCCTCGTCCATTGCATCTAAAACAAAAAATTACTGTAACATTCCAAAGACATTTTTCCAAGAATAGACGCATTTATTTTAAACTTATCAACAAGCTGACGAAAAAATACCATTCAACAGATAAAAAAAACAATTTCAAGGACATTTTTTATTAACTGTTCAGTATGATTCAACCAAACTATTGTTAAAAGCAATTTACCTCCTCTGAAACATAAACCTCAACATGGGACTAAAATAAACTGCTAAATTAAAGGGGGGAAAATGAAGATAAAAACATAACTATTCAAATTTTAAGAATTAAACTAAAATTTAGAAAGAGCTGTAAAGATAACGGAATAGGCTTATCTTAATGAGGGTTGACACCCACATTTTGACTACGGGAGGACTGGATAGTTTGGCTTAAGTGTGGGCAGAGTTTCAGGAAATAACTGGTCCTCTAAAATGAAGAAAGAACAATTCTGGAGCTAAACCCAGCGTGAACTTCGTCAATAGTTGCTAAAAGAAAATAAGATTTTAGCATCAAGGTAGAAAAAACAACGGTTTAGGCCCAGCCAGACCACACGGAATGGGTTAAATCTCGAGAAAAAAAATTCAATAAATTTTATTAAGTATGTAAAAAGAATGTTTGGTAAAAATTTTGTGAAGATTTGAAAATTGTGATTATTAAGTGTTCCGGAAATACGGTTGGACGGACGGACGGCACCACTAACAACCTCAAAATGGGTAAAGATCGCGTTTTCCCGAGATTTTCACATGGAGACTTCTTTTTGAGGAAGTTAAAAACATTTGGAACCCAATTGAAGCTCTTTAAAAAAAGAACTTTTTGCCTAATATCATTGTCTACTTACTCAAAATTTAAAGCGAACGAATCAATCAGTATTTTATATTGACCATCCATTCATAAAGGACGGATAAAACCTAGACGAAAAAAAAGTGGGTCTGAAGTGTGGATTTCTTTCTTTTAGTTCCAAAAGACTGTGAAATGATAAAAAATAGGGATTGTAACAAACAAACAAAAAAAGTGGGAAAAAATTAGAAAGGGGGAAATTAAATTTTGATTTTTAATTTAACAGATGTAAAATAAAATTGATAAAAAAAAGAAAGCAACATTTAGGTAGATTTCTTCAGAATCTATAGGTGCAGTAGTCGCAGAATCAAAAAATTTGTTTACGTTTTTCGTTTCACACCCCCTGGACCCCCAAAACCACCCTAACTCAAAAGTTTATATAATTGCACGATAACTTGAGTAATTTTTTTTGACGACCATGAAATTTATATTAGAGCTTTTAAACCAATAGAATTTAAGTTCGTCAACGGCTAGAATCGGACCAGCGGTTATGGTACTTAGGGCCTAAACTGCGAATCTCCCAAACCGTTCATCCTATCGCTTTTATATGTTATGCGGATGGCCAATAAATATTTTAACTTGACTTAGATCAGCTGGATGCAATGAAATCGCAGTTTTCCCAAACCCAAATCTCCCAAACCTTTCATCCTATTGCTTTTAATAGTGCTGATGTTATGCGGATGGCCAATAAATATTAAAACTTGACTTAAATCAGCTGGATGTAATGAATTTGAATCTAATTAAAAACGAATACCTATTTTTTAATTTTAACCAGGAAACATGATTTTTTTTCAAAGGATTTTTTTAATTCGATTTTATGAACTCCCCAGGTGTAACCATCTGAAAAAACTACCTCTTTAGTCCTGCTGCTGCGGGACGAATTTTTTTTATGTAAAGATAAAATTTATAGTCAACTCCCAACCCTTATGTTTCTCATTCAAACAAACAAAAAAATTAACGTTTTGTCATAAACAATTTAAGCCACCACCACCATCAATGCATAATTGTTGAGAAAAAGAATAGGGGTCGAATAGGGGTTCCTTTTTTGGTTAATTAGCAACTGGGAACTAAAATATTTATAAGGAATAATGAAAAATAAGGAAGGAATTCCAGAACACAATAAATAACTTATTCTACAACTGGAGCTGAAAGTAAAATTTATATGAATTAGAGAAATTTCACAATACTTCAGGTTCAACAAAACAAAATGTTTATTTAAAACATTTTAAAACTTTCACTTTAAAACAAATTCTGACACGCCCAAAATGAAAGAAAACTCAAAATAACCGCCAAAACAAAAAAAGAAAGGAAAATCCGCGAAGGGTTAAGAGATTGCAAAATAAAAACCTCGATTGTGCAAAAACCCAAAACGTTTATAAACATTCAAGGTCCTAATCAAAGACAATTGAAAGATAAAATATTATCAAAAAAAGGGTTAAAATCCAAAACAAAGAGGAAAGGTAGATAAATCAATATGAAATAAAGAAGGAAAAAATGAAATTAAAGTTTTCTATTGTATAATAAGTAGTGGGTTTAGGTTAAGGAGTCCTTTTACCTGTCAAAAAGCCCGATTAATGAAAGTTTTAGAATATAAAAGTTTTATCACTAAAACGTGTACAGGGGACAGCAAAAAATAAAATAAAACGTAAATTAAGAATAGACAAACAAAAAATAAAGAATAGAATTAATTAAAAGTTCTGTCAAGTTCCTTGACAGTGGGGGAGAAAAAAAGGTATTTCCGATTATAAGTTTGGCCTTTTGGAAATGTTTAAGGGATATTTTATTGAGTTTTCATGGCTTACCTGAGGCCGAAAAACATGAGTAATGAATAAATCCGACGGCGAATTCTTTCTCCGAGAAGACGAAAAGAGAAAAACAAAAAAAAAGGGTTTTCAGATATCACGGATCCATTACGCCATAATACACGGGGAACGGGGAAAAACGGGATGGTGGCAGTGGTTGAAAGAAATGGGAGAACGTAGTGGGGATGGATCAGGATGGCAAAAACGGGAGAAAACTGTTTTTCCCTCCTGCATTCTTACTGAAAAGAAAAATCAGACTTGCCAGCATATGGAGAGAAATTTACCCTCTTTTTAATAGTTTTTATTTTAGAGATTTCAAGTCTATTTTATGAAATTAATTTTTTAAGAAAGAGTTTATTGTTTATTTCCCCTATGACGAAACTGATAAAACAGAATATATTTTCATTCTCTAAAACAGTCTTGTCACTACAAAAGAAGAATTATTTTTTCTCTTTTTTAAGGGAGGGGTTATTTCTAAAATACATTTTTCGTAGTTTATATTCGTTTTCAACAAGTTTAACTTTCTCAAAAGAAGTTATTGTATTACCCTCCGTGTACTTTTTTGGGAGGGACCCCGTAGATGAAAATTTTACTGAATCATGAGGTTGCCAGTTTTCCCGGATTATTGTCGCATTTTTACTATATTTACCAAACACACCTTATAATAATTTTTTTTATGTTTCCTCGGTTTTTTGACAGAAAAGCCCACAATTTTACCGGATAATTGGTAGTTTTCACCAAAACACCACATACCCAATTTTACAGTTTTTCAGGAGTTTTTTTCCCATATAAGTAGGCCAAGTTTTAGCGTTTTCACCGAATTTCGGTAAATTATAACTATTTGGTAAGGGTTTTTGGTCAAAATTTTGGCAAAAAAAAAAAAATTTTTTTTTCATACAAATTCAAACTGAACAAGAAAAATGGAATTCCGAGGTCCCCTTGCTCTAAATTTGGAATCTGTGATTTAGACAAGAAAGAGAAGAACTTCTCTCCTTCATAATTATCTCCTCTAAGATTCTAATGCAGCGACCTCTAGATCCCGCTTTACTACCAGCTATTTTCAAACATTATTCCTACATTTCATTTTAATTTTATCATTTTTACAAAATCTTTACTATATTTTAATATTTCAATATTATGATTTTGTAAATGGGAGAATTTAAAATGGGAAAATCGCTGTAAAAAAATTGTTGGGCCGTAATTTTGTTTATGGTGGCAGTGAAAGTTGCTAACCTAAAGAAAGACAACTGGAAGGGTCTTTGATTCACCACACGTGCCGATCTCTGTTTTCGTGTAAGTGTTTTTCCTTCTAATCCATTTATATGGCGGAACAAGTGGAAAAAGCTTTTCAAAAGCAGCCCTACATCTTCCTCGCTAAGAAGGCGACGACGAAGAAGTCGGCGAAGCCCCTCAGGCGAGTACGCAACGTCGGTCTCGGATTCAAGACTCCGCGTGAGGCGATCGACGGGACCTACATCGACAAGAAATGCCCGTTTACCGGTAACATTTCCATCCGCGGTCGTATCCTTACGGGAATCGTCCAGAAAATGAAGATGCAGAGGACGATCGTAATCCGACGTGATTACCTCCATTACGTCCGCAAGTACAACAGGTTCGAGAAAAGGCATAAAAATATGTCCGTACATCTCTCTCCTTGCTTCCGGGACGTCGAAATCGGCGACATCGTCACCGTCGGTGAATGCAGACCTTTGAGCAAAACCGTCAGATTTAACGTCCTCAAAGTCTCCAAAGGTACCGGGTCGAAGAAGGCGTTCAAGAAGTTCTAAGTGATGTTTTTATAAAAAAATAAATTTGTAAAAATTATACCTTTTTTTTTATTCAAGGGAATGATATTTTTGTAATATTTTGCCATCAAGTAGGCCTTTGATTTTTCTTTTTTTCCAATAAAAAATCTTTCTCTTGAATTCTGTTTTTTATATTTTGATTCCAGTTGATCAAACTACCTCTGGGTTTTGGGCTTTTTTTTGACAGGAGCCAATAGCAAGCGTTAAAAAAACTGCAGTCGATAGTGCACCTGCTATCTTCGTGATGTCCTCATTTCGGCCAATGGCAAAAGCAGCGTGTCCACTAGATTAAAGCATTTGCTACAGATGAGCATCTACACTCTATCTGAACAAAACTGGCCAAAGCTCATTATGAAATTGATACTTTTCTTACAGCGGCTTCTCTCTTTTTCTGGCGCTAATTTTTTCCAGAACTGTTGGAGCAGTGTTACCAAAATCTTTTTCCTCATAAATGTCGAGAGATTTTTTTTTTCTGATTTGGCAATTCTGGAAGCTCTTTAGCTCTATGTTTATAGTTAGGGGAAAACGCCGGTTGTACTAATGGCCGTATGCTCACCAAATTCACTCCAAATCTTCTTTTAGAAATGGAGTTCTAAGGAAGCTCCGGTTGCTCCAGACCTCATCTTACTATCGTCGTTGAAGATGCAACATGTGCTAACTCGCATTTTTGGGCAAAATGATATTTTTATTGAATATTAAGCAAAATCTACCGCGGCGTCGGTCAGTTAACTTATTTTTGTAAAAACTCATCAGAAAGCAGTTCAACCGCCAAAAATGATAACATGTTACATCTGTAGAACACCATACAGCTTTTTGTCTCTCCTAAAAAGTAGCCAAAAGGCAGATATTGCATCTTCAACGACGCTGTAATTCATTGTAATTTTGAAGAAATCCTGTTGGGAAGAAAATGTAAAATTCCCCAAGGAAGATTTGGTGAAAATCTAATGAAATGAGGTGTTCCTGGAAAAACTAATGGCGACAGACCATCGGTTCGATAAAGACAGGGTTAATTTTGCCCTAAAAACCTTCTGTAGAGAGTATAACATTAATTTTCTTTTGAGAAATTTACTTAAACCCAGTTTTCTAGTGGCACCCGGAAGCCACAAGACTTAAGTCCATGTTGAAGGCAATCAATTCAATAAAATAACACATACATCAATGTTACTAATGTTTTTATAAATTTGATCCAATCTATCAAAATGTCTTTAAAAAAATTTATTTACATAAATAGGCATAAAAAAAAAAAAAAAAAGTGTTACAGCCAGGTACATTTTAAGAATATCATAAAATTATATCACCGGGTATGAAACACAGAGAGTGAAAAGGACACCATAAAAAGCGAGAAGACTAGTATGCCAAAAAATAAGTATCCTAAGCAGACTTTATTAACGATAAGTCTCAAAGTGCTCCCTGTGTGGAAATTAAGTGCTTATACAATATTAAAGGGTGCTTTTATATTAAACTAAGTTTTTATTGAGCCATTCAATATATTCAGTGGTTCGTGTGTAGACGCCTGGAACGTTCGCTTCGGCGCATCCATGCCCATAAGCGACTACTCCAATCAGATAGTAATTTTTACCATTTTTACCCATTGGTAACATCATAGGTCCTCCTGAATCTCCCTAAAATATATTTTAATTTAAGTTAATTTAAAAAAAATTAAATTTACCAAACATGCGTCTTTTCCTCCATGTTTATAACCAGCGCAAAGTTCTCTTCTTGTGATTTCCGCTCCTAATCTTTCATAAACTTGACTACAGTTTGAATTTTCGACGATTGGAATTTGCACATGTAGAAGCTTTGAGGAAGATGGACCCTCTTTGAAAAAAGAAAAATTAAAAATTGTTTTATCAATTAATGTTGCTTACTGTATTGTATTGAGCCCCATCCAGCAACAAAAGGAAATTTTCCTTCAAACGTTGAAGACATCAAAGATTCAGTTTTTGGCAAACAAATAGGTTGTATGTATCCTATAAAAAAATATGGTTATTTGAAACAAATTTTTTTTTGTCTACATACGGTTGTATTCGACGGTTTCTTTGAGGTAAAGGATGGCAATATCGTTGATATGTCTTCTTCCGTTGTAAGCTGGATGAGCTAAAGCACTTTTGATGACATAGTCGACAGGTTGGGCATTATCTGGTTTGAATCGTCGATGTCGAGATCACCAAGGCGAGCGATGTAAAGAACCTGGCTGGGATGTTTCGTACAGTGGGCGGCTGTTATGATATGTTTTTTGGTCACCAAAGCTCCTCCACAGAGAAAGCTTACTTTCGATTGACCGTTCCTTCTATAGCCGAGAGCTGCTATCCAGGGCCAATCTCCTGCAACAGAAAAAATATTTTAATAACTTTAGAGAATAGCTATTCTAAAATTGACAACGTCAAAAGATAGCGATAAAAACGTATTTATACTATGGACTTGAATGTACTGCAAAATGAGAAGCGTTCGTTGAAGATCTAAGGATTTTGTTAGAATAACACAAGACACTTTCTTTAGGAAATCGTACAAAGATAATTTTTGTACTTATGTTTATCTCGCTTGGATTTGGTGTTATTTGAAGATATGTCCTTACTACAAAATTATTTTTTGATCCTAACTCCGTAAGCAATCACTTTATCAAGTTAAGTCCTAAGTATTTTTTGTTCGCAATTTGATGCAGACTATTTTTGTACTTATACTTTTTGCGCTAAACATCACAGCTTTCGAGATATTTGGTAAAAACTGATAAAAACCGCTTTTTGAGGTACCCTTCTCCACCACAGCTCCACCAAACCCAAATCGGTCAAACTTTTGAACTGCTTCAAATAGGCACTTTCAAACTTTTTACCTTCTTTCATCTCTCACCTAGTTTAGACGGAGTTCCACCGACGATTCTTTGATGAGCGAATTCTGAATTTCCGCACGTCGGTGGTGAAGGTATTCTCGGGAATCTATCATCTTCTCCGCTACCATCGTTTCCTTCATTTATTCTATTCCTTTCGGTCGATCTTATACGTTCAGTCGTACTCATAGGCTGGTCGGATACAGAATCAGGACAGCACACTCGAGGGTCAGTATTGTCAAAGCCACACACAGACCTGTATAAATTAATTATTGTATAACTATTCATTTTAGTAGACTCACTTCCTAAGAAACTCGCCAACGTTCGGGTCATTTCTTGAATTTCTGAGCATGTCAAGTAAGACAGGGCACTGTCGAATGTTGTAGCAGACTCCTGGTACTCCATTGGGCGTCGTACAGCTAGAACCGGGTGCTGCAAACGTAATGGAAAATTAAATTAAATGAAAAACAAGGAGTGACATTTAAAGAAAAAAAAATTTTATGGAAAGTCTTGTTTTATAATTGAACTCGTTTACCTTGTCTCGAACGTTGGCATTCACTAACGAATATCTGGCCGATTATGGTTGCAAGGAAAATTAATTCTCTCATTTTTCGCACGTATCAAAAACCTGAAAATTAATACGTTAGTTAGAAGCAACCCAATCAAAATTATAATTCAAAATTTACTGGATTAAAACATCAAGTTTTGATCAAATAAAAATTATATTGGCCTTGGAATCTTTTATTAAAAAACTACTTTATAATATCAAGGACCATTGCCACAGTGCTTGAGAATAACATCAAGCCACCGGTCATTTTACTTCATATCAAATTACTTCAAATTTGATATTTCTAATTATTCTAGAAAAAAATAACGGAAAGGCCCTTGTGTATAATATAATTTAGTTTGTTGAACTGCATTTTCAAAAAAATGAAATAACAAAATATCTTTGTTTTTATCGAAAATGAGCTATCTGCAAAATCTTGATTAATTTTTATTTATAAAAAGTTATGGGTTTATCCAGAGTGTATTTCGCATTTTAATTTATTGAGACAAATCAATGTAAAAATTTGAAATTAGAAAAAAATGAAATTTTTCGCCCATATGGCGTGAAGAGCGCGAATTCTGGCTACCATCGAAAATGTCAATACATCCTATTTATTTTAAGGAGTGCATATTTGGTGAAAATTTGGTAAGATCGGGCCTATAGTAGCGAATTAAACATAACTAAAGACAGATAGATCTCCGCTATTTTTGCGAATCTGAAAAAAGAAGCTGGTAATTCGAAAGGACCCAAAGCCGGTAAAAAAGATGTTAAAACACCCGATAAAACGAATGCTTCTAAACCAGAGAAGCCTCTTTTCGGGTGTTCTGGCGTTTTAACATCTTTTTTGCCGGGCTTTGGGTCGTTTTCTTCGATTATCTGGTGGCGAAACACTCGAAAAACTGGCGACGGCCCAAACCTTTTCTACGGTTTCAGAGAGACCCTCTCCCAAAAACCGTAATACAATTACTTTTGAGTACGTAAAAAGTGATTGTAATTATTTAATAAAATTTTTAAACATAATAACATATTTAATAAAATGAATTATTTTTAATTGATTTGGGTAAACCCGAGCAACAAGCGAAAACCTAGACTTTAAAATTTTAATTTATCCTTTGTTCAACCGGATGTTACAAAAATTGCTAAAATAAATAAAAAACCAACAAGCGAAACTCGGAATTCCCAGCTTCAGGGATGAACTGCTGACCCGCAAATCCGCAAGGTCATGGGGCTGGTCGTGAAATTCTCTTCCTAAATGGGAGGTTGAATAAACGCCGCGGCGTGACTACTAGTATGGAAAAAGTAAACAAATACTTTTTTTTTTTGCCAATTTGAAAAGTTTATCCTTGAAGTTTTTTTTAATTTTATTTTTTGTTTATTCATGGATCTTTAAACCGGCGAAAAGTATTTTAAATTTGAGGCTAAAAAACTTCCTTAAATAAAAGTTATTGTGACACCCTCCAAGTGACGGTTTCTGATCTTCAGACCCCGAAGAGGAAAATTCCCTAAAACGTAGTAGGGAGAAGTTTGGGGTGTTCTCGCCCGCTGCGTGTTGCTTGGCTGGGTGAAAATTTAAAGCTTTTCTACCTCGATACGAAAATTTATTGCTCCACTTTGAGGAAGTACCGACAGAATTTTTTTCTTATCTTGATTCTAAGAATTTACATTACGTCCAGCTTCAAAGTTTCGTATCTACTTCGTATGAACTTTTTGCTCCGAATTTTACAAGAACCGGATCGTACATACGAAATTTCTTGTGCATATTCATGAGAAAAGCGGGATTTTGATCGGTTTTTGTGGCTCACAAAACGATTTCGGTTCAAACAAACTTAGCGATATTCAAAAATTTTTTTAGGAAGATCTTTTTAGAAAGATTTTTTTGTTATAAAAAGTATATCACTTTATTTTCTAAGGGCACTTCTAATGTGAGAGAAATTTTATAGTTTTCAAAATTTTAATAGAACATAAATGGAGAAATTTACGTACCTAAAGTTCACTTAATTTAAAAAAATATAAAATTAAAATTTTATATGCGAGGGGTTGCACTGATATTTCACCGAACTGATCGCTGGTCAGCTCGGACGGTTATTTTATCCGCCCCGCCACTCGAGATCGTCCCCACCTGAAAACGAAAATCCTCCATCTGTGAATCCCACGGGCCATCAGGAGCGAAAAATCTCTTCGCGATTCCTAGAAAACGCGATGACTCCTGTAGCCAGTTTTCTTTCTTTTTTCGTCCCATCGTTGACGTCCTCACACCTTTTTTTAGACTTAAAACATTGAAATTTTTTTTCTTTCTCAGAGATAATTCAAGAAGCAATTATTTAATTATGTTTTCCTGCTTTAAAAATAGAAAAAGTGTACATGAATCACGTTTTTTTCCCCACAAAATCGCTAATTTCTTTATAATATTCTTACGGAGAGAAAACAATTGCATAGATCTAATGAATGAATTAATAATTATCAATTACATTTTTTTATACCTACTTAATTAATAATCCTTTCCTTATTGTTGATATTGTGAAGAATTACAAATTAAAATCTGAAGGTCAAGGAGTTCCTTTTTTGAGTCTTTCATTAAAAGGCTCTCCACCGCTATTCAGTTTGTGCAATATGTTATTGAAAATTTCAGTATCAACTATGAAAAAAAATTCAATTAAAATGTAAATCTAAAAAAAGCTTAAGTACTTCATCCCATAACTTGTCCTACAGTGTTGGTTGAATTTTTTATTAGGTAGTAAACTAGGAGTTTATTTTGCTTTTAAGATGGAAATTTTTCTTACATTTCGTAATAGAAAAAATAATGCAGTTGACGAGAGCACCCCGCTCGCTACTAAGAGATTTTTAAGAAATAAAAAGGAGTATTTCGTGGAAATCTGGAGAAGTTCGGTAGCACAAAACTTTAGACAGACAGATCTGGACATTTTCAAGAATACTATGAAAGAAAGATTCTGAAATTTTGGTGAAAATTGGTTGAAAACTGCGGCCGTTGGAGTTCCGGAAAAATGCGACGGCCAGCCGGCACCACAGACAACCTAATGATTGGTAAAGATCAGCTTTCCTTTCCTGATTCTGGAAGACCATTTTCCATAGAGGGAGGGTGTTGCAATAGCTTCCCTTTGTTAGGCTGACTACCGACTGCGCCGAAGACTACCTGGATTGAAAAATTATTGCCAACTGCGCCGGGAGTCCTATCAGATAATCTCTTGGGCTCTAAGCCTATGACCAACTGCGCCGAACAAATAAATAAACAATAGAGGTATCTAACGAGCGCAACCTCGCGAGAGGAAAAAATTAACCCCTAGAGGTATCTTACGAGCGCATCCTCGCGAGAGGAAAAAATTAACCCCCTAGTGGTATCCAACGAGCGCATCCGACGCTACCTCTTTCCTGGATTCCTTAGGTACAGTCATTTTTTTTCCATTTTTAATCATTAAGGCCGGGTGAAACGGCCTTATCCGAGCTGGGTCCGGTTATAAGAAGATTAACTATAATCTGTACTAACTGGGTCCGAGGGGGTCAATTTAAAAGTACTAGGTGGGTCCGGCCATTGTTCTCGATATTTCATGGTTTTAGGTAGATTTTTTTATTATTTAATTTCAATATAAACAATAAAATATAAAAACACCGAAGAGTAACTCTGACAAAACCAACACAACTTCACCAGTGATAATCGTGCCTTCGCGTGAGAAAATTGAAGTTTTTTATCTTTGACAAATTTGAAAAAACCTTTTGAGTTAAGGGTGGTTTTGGGGTCCAGGGGGTGTGAAAGCAAAAAAGTATACAAATTTGTTTGATTCTGCGACTACTGCACCCATTGCAAAAGGTCCACCATCGGGACCCCGCTAGTATAACCCTCTGAAATTCCTCGGACCCAGTTAGTACTCCCCTCTACAGGTCACGGGACCCAGCTAGACCACTCGGGACCCAGCTCGGAAAACACCGGTGAAACGTGCCTATGTTTCGTTTTCCCCAAATAAATAATTTCGGCGCAGTTGGTATGCGGCGCAGTTGGTATCAGTAATGATAGCGGATTAGGGGTACCCTTGGAGTCCCGGCGCAGTTGGCCTTTTTCGGCGCAGTTGGATAAAGCCCCTTTGTTAATGGGAAGGGAAAAATACGTCGTCATCACTTTTTAGCTTTTTTCCATGCTCCATTTTTTCTAAGAAGTTAAAACAAAATGATAACCTATCAAACGCTTTTAAATTAGAGGGATGCTTGATGGACGATTTCCTAATTCCTCGTAGGATGTCTAACCGGGAATACCTTCGGGCGTCGGTCAATTATTTTGGAATTAAAACTTAACATTTTAAAACCTTATTTATAATACCTTCGGGGACTCGGACTTTTCTGTGGTATCTCGATGTTCACAGTTTTTATCCGAGTCCCCAACGAGATAACTGCACATATTAAAGGAAAAAGAAGAATAAGGAAAGTGTGACTCCTTCCAGTTCCCGGCATGGGTGGTGGCGATCGGGTGTGGGTGCCGGCCTTTCCATCCTCTCGTCATTTCAGGGATCGGAATTAAAGGGTAAATGCAGAAGTGGTTAATTGCGAAAGCAAAGGCCAAAAAAAAAAAAAAAAAAAAAAAAAAAAAAAAAAAAAAAAAAAAAAAAAAAAAAAAAAAAAAAAAAAAAAAAAAAAAAAAAAAAAAAACCTAACATGAATAAAATGGGGATCAATTTAGCAAATACCAGTTAATGTATATCGTGTATCGCAAACCAAAATTTACTGAGATTTTACCCTATGTTTTATCCTAAGGCCCATCCAAACAATCCTGTAAAAATGGGGTTTCTTGTGGGAGAGGCACCTAGGTAAACTGCTGTTGTTAGTTTGTAGAAATGTGGCATCTATGTCAAAAAACCAAGAAAAAATCCAGTAAAAATGGGTTTTTTCGGTTAAAAACTGTAGAAAACCTGCAAAAATCGTGAAGAATTATGGTTTCTTGGTCGAAAAACTGAGAAAGCTTTCAAAAATCCTGTATGAAGGCAGTTTTCGGGCGTTTTCCTCAATCTTTCCGCCTAAAGCTATCCTTTTAACCCGATTTTTAAGGGTTTTTTATGGTCTCTAGGCCGAGAGGGGAGAAACACCAGATTACGTGGCGTTGCAGATTGCAACTATAAAGAAACTCTATGAGCGGCTGGAAGTCCCACGTCTCCCGCCAGCACCAGCCGTCCTAAAAATAATATCCTTTCAACCAAAGAAAACCCAATTTTAGGTACTTTTCCTCAATATTTCGTCCAAGACTTCATAGCCCTCGTTTCCACAGTTTTTAAAAACGCCCTTCATACAGGATTTTTTAATCTTCTCGCCAAGAAGCATCGATTTTATCGGTATTTAACTTTCTGTCACCCTTCCTGAAATAAAATCCGTACGTCCCTGAAATAAAAGAATCCGATTTCAAAATTAGCTCGGATTGGCCTTCAAAAAGAGAAGAGGAAAAGATGAACGACCCTTCTCTCATTAACAGGTTTTTGAAGGGACACCGGAAATACACAAATCGGTCACACACGAGCATTAGTTTTATTTTACAAAGGGTCGAAAAAATGAGGCGTAGCTGAATAGGAATAATGTTTCTACATTTAAAGGCCGATCTTACTCGGTGAATTTTGAATTCTCCTGGATACTTCAATCAAAAACTATTTAACCGATACGAAAATTATAGTATAACAACATAAACCAATCACACTCTCTCGCCAACGGCCATACCACGCTGAATACACCGGTTCTCGTCCGATCACCGAAGTTAAGCAGCGTCGGGCGAGGTTAGTACCTGGATGGGTGACCGCCTGGGAACACCTCGTGCTGTTGGCATTTTTTTAAATTTATGAATTAATTTTTTTTTCGCTTTCGAAGGTATTTTTTAAAATTTAATTAATTAATTTTTTCCGCTTTTATAGGTATTTTTTAAAATTTAATTAATTTTTTTTCTCGGTTTTATCTTTTAGGTAGATTTCTTTCAGAAAAATTATTTTATGATTTTAAATTATATTTAATTTCATAATTTTAAATAATTTTTCATTTCTTCAGATTTTTTTTTACAAATTGGAATATTTATACATACAATAAATAAATAAAGTATTTATAGGCTTATTTTAAATAAAATTCTCTTAAGAATGTTTTATAAAAATGTTTGTACAATATTATTTACATATTTCAATGATTATTAATTTATTGTGAATTATGATTTTGTTAGCATCATCTTAATAACTGGATCGGTTTCTACGTATTCCTGAGCGACCTCAGACGGGTTGAGTATTCCAAGATCGTCCTTATAGACAAAACAGACGCTTAAATCACTGATCAACTCGTGGTATTTGTAATTCCCAAGGAAAATTTCCAGCGCCCTAGAAAATCAGAAATAAAATTATGAACCTCAATTTTCAACCCTGCCTTAGCTATAAATAGACCCCGTCGTCCTTTTTATTCATAACTGGAACGTGAAAACTACCAATGACGTATGTAACGATAATTTTTCTCCACGAACCGGTTATTTTATGTTGAGTTTACTTTCCTGCTTCCCATGACGTCATGATGTAACAAAAATTAAGAAGATTGCAATTTGTTTTCAAATCTTGATACGTCGAGTTAATTGGTCTCATCTTGATGAGGCATTTTCATTTTCAAGGGTAATGCGAAGATTCTTTCAATTTACAGGTGAAGTTATTAGCAACGCCACAATGTTCTGTTGCCCATATTGAGTGGTTAAAATTTAAACCGCTTGAGGAAGAAGGGTGGAAAAACCGGTTTTTATAAGGAAGGGCATAATCGTAATCATAATTATAGAACATGATATTTAAACTTAACACATTTTGCGCTAAACCTCATAGCTGTCGATATTTCATAAAAACTGATGAAAACCGTTTTTTGAAACCTTTCTCCGCCTATGGCTTAAATTTTATCACTCAAATGGGCACCAGAATAATTTGGCGCCCTAAAAAAGCTTTTCTCTTAAATTGAAAGGCCCGTAACAAAACCGAACTAGTATTTTAAAAAAACTTGCAAATTCAAACAAACTTGACCCATATAAAGGCGTCCTACAGAATGACATCTAACCGACCTTATGTTAAATATGCAACACTTGGGAGAAATGTGGTTTACCTTGATCTTGAAAAGGCCTTATCGTCACAAACTCGAGTTATCGGAGCCAAAACAAGAATGTAGATGAGCCTGTTGATCTGCGGGAAGAGGTTCACCGTTTCTATCTTGAAGCTTTTAAACTTCATGTTAGCTCTTCCAAGTTCATTTCTTCCAAATCAGTATCAAGAGTTTTCCTCAGCATCGACTTCTCCATTGCGAAGTTATCGATCGAAATATCAAAAGACTTCAAAACCTATCACAAAATAATAATTACGTTTAAAAAAAATACAACTTACTCTTTCAGTGTCTTCATCCATATCTTCTTCCTTAAGAAAAAGGGCGTTTTCAAGTAATAGAAGAGTTCAAAGTCTTTGCTGCTGAAAAGCTTCTTCACATAATCAATAATGAGGTCGACCGTTTTAAAATAAATTTTTGATTTCTTTCTTTGATGTTTTCGACGTCGGAGTCCATCAAATATTTGGATGCTGAAAGATATTTGCTCCAGAGCAACTCAAATTCTTTTTCTTCCTTGTAACTCTGAAGAATCTTCAAAACGGAATCGACAGCTTCTTTAACCCCTCTTCCAGATTGTGCGCTTTCGATGATATTGTTTAAATTCTCCACTGGATAAATGAGAACCTTCGTAATCAGAAAAAAGAAAAAAGTTTCGCTTTTGTACATTACATCCTTAAGAGAAGATGGTACGAAGGAAGTAGATTTTTCAGAAATTTCTTCTAATGTTTTCAATATTAATGTGTAGTTTTTAAGTATTTCTGAAATAGTTTTAAAACTAAAATAAATTTTGTTTTCATTAGTTAGATTTTCGAAAATAAAATTGAGATCTGTGTCTTTTAAAATTCTTTCTAATTCTTTAACTATGTAGATGCTGTTTCCGATGCCTTTTTCTTCCAGCAACTTCTCTTGGATGATCAAGCAGAGCTTAAGCTCCCAAGAAGATAAACATAAGGCTTTAGGTTGAAGTTTTTGTACGGAGTCCTTAATGTTGTTCTCTAAGAAGCCGTAGCTGTGGTATTTTAGGTTTTCTATGTCTAAAAATTTGGTCAGCTCTTTAAGAATGGAGTGTTCTTCATAAAGGCCTAAGAAGAAACAGTCGGTGCTGAATGATTCGACTGTGCGGACTCGCAGAGAAAAGAATTGTCCCGCGGAGGATTACTTTGTCGACGATAAGTCCGAAATCGCCGCAGCCTCGGATTCTGCAGCTGACGTTCCTGAGTGCACAGGCAGACATGATGGTCACCATTTCTTTCTCAATGTCTGTGGTTAATCTAATTTTTTTTAAAAGGTCTTCTATGTATGGCATATCTACTTTTCTCATATCGAGAAGTTGTATTAGGCTTCCCTCTTTTAAAAAGATGCCTTGATTTATTAAGTACTTGAGGTGTCCGACGACGGATTCGATGGCGTAGAAAGTCTCGGTCATTATCCGCCTTCTTTCCACGGAGAACTCGAAGGTGTCGCGGTGTAGCTGGCAGTTTTCGTGGACTTTGAAACGTTCGGCGCCTTTTTTCCAGTTTCTGAAGCCGTTTCGGACGAAGATGTTGTTGGTAGGCGGTTCGAAGAGGCCTTTGTTGATGGCGAGAAGGCATTGGTGGCAGAACATTGCTTGGTTTTTTACGTCGAAATGAAGCCAGGGGTATTCTTTGAACCATCGGGCTTGGAACATATGGCTTCTTCGGCGGTCTTTGTACGGAGGAACGGATTCTGGGTGGTATGGTTCCGGAGGGAGATTTTCGGGAGGGAGAACTAGCTCGACTTTTGGTTCCAACGTAGAATCGCCTTAAATTAGAAGAATCCATTAGATTTTTTTGTTTTTCTAGGTTATTGGTCGGGCCTACAAGAGCTACAACAATGGGCACAACAAGAAGAGAGTTTTATTTTCAAGTTTTTCGAAATTTAACGTAAAATTATCTTCTGAAAGCCGATTCTGATAAAATAGACGATACAAAGTAGAGGGGATTGAAAGGGGGGCCGGCCCCCTGAGTTCAAGGATGCAGTTCACGTTTTTTTTTCCTCCTTTCAGCTTAAGTTTTTTATTTTTCAAGGCATCATATGAGCCAAATCTACCGACTTAGAAGAGTTCACAAGTAGCATGATGAAAATTACAATAAGGGGGTATTACAATAGCTGCTCTAGAAGGAAGTTACCTCGGAAAAAATTAATTAATATCACAGTTGCATTTTTTACATAGTTTACAATAATATTAACTTATTTTATTACAAAAAATTAGGTTTGCTAAAGTAGTTTTAATTTTAAAATATTGAAAAAAAAAATTATGCTTACAAGGATCAAAATTTTCTTCTCAGGATCAACAGGAATTTCCAATTTGATTCTTTTGCAATTTTCCATGATGAAGAATGAAGGAGTTTAAATTTGAGAAGCGACTAAGAGTGAAAGCGAAGGGGCTGCCCCTCGTGTTCTACGAGTAGGGGGGAGCAAGGGAGGCAATGCCCCCGTACGATATGTCGTCCCCCCCTCCTCGATTCCATTATAAAAAAAGAATGGAGGGGATTTTTTCCCCAACGAACTGGGGATACAACTCACGTGCTGGGTGATACAACTGCTTACTCATAGAGCGCAACACACGATGGGCCATAAAAATTATAAAGAAATTACGTGGAAAAAATGGAAGCCTAATTTCGACGGGAAAATCCGCTTAATTTCAACGGATTTTTGCCAGCTTCTAAGGTTTTTCGTAATAATAAAAAAAGTTCAATATTCTCCAAAAAATCGTCAAACAAAGTTATAAATTTCCCAAAAATTGTACAAAATTAGGTACGATTCTCTTTAAAATTATAAAAAATGGGTTTTTGATAAAACAAAAAAAAAAAAAAAAATTCTGGCAAATCATAAATAAAATATTATGATTACGATCATAATGTAATCAAAATAATATGATCACGATTTTAATTGTAGGTAATCGTAATTGATTACGATTACTATACTCTGCTAAAAATTACGTTTTTGGCACAAAAAAAAAAAAAGAAAAAAAAAGACCTAGAAAAACCATAAACCGAAAAAATTAAAATAAGTACTAGTCTGGAGCTGGCCCCGACGGAACTTCTTAAAGAAAAGGAACAATATGAGGGGAAGATAAGGGAGGGGGAAGTATAGGGGGAAGTATAACGGAGCGGGAAGTATAAGGGAGGGGGAAGTAAACGGAGGGGAAGTAAGGGAGGGGAAGTATAAAGGGGAAGTATAAAGGAGGAGGAAGTTTTTTTTCGAACATTTTTTGTATCAAGGTAGAAATAATGGGATCTTTGCCCAAGAGAGGTCCCTCTCGTAAGGCGTGGAAGTATGAAATTTCTCCTTACTAAAATGATAATTAATACACCAAAAATTCGTAAAAATATAAGGAGTAATTGGTGAAAATTTGGACCAACCGTTGCAACGGTTCGGCCGCAGCGCATTTTTAAAATTTCAAACAGACATATCTCCGCCATTTTTTCGAAATTCAAAAATCGCCCTCGTTAGTTTCTTGTTCACCGACGAAAAGAAAATTGGTGAAAATTGGTTGAAAACTGTGGCCGTAAAGTGTTCCAGAAAAAATGCTACGGACGGCCGGCCGGCACAGCAGACAAAGTTGAGATCGGTAAAGATCTATATTCATTTGACCCTCCGGGGTCTGGAAGACCCTTCCCGAAAAATCTGACGTGGAGGGTATACAATAACTTCTTTAAGGAAAGTTAAAAAATGCCAAAAAGTGGTAGTAAGAGGTCTCAAGGCGTTAGGACCGAGAAAACCTCACGTGAAACTGCTGAATAAAGAATTTGAGCCTCAAGGAAAAAAAGAAGGATTTTGAACAAGAAAACGCTTTTTAAAGTGGGGTTCTCCGTCAAAAACTCTCGAAAGGTCGGCTACACTGTTTTGAAACGAACTGTTCTGGTAACAGCAAAAGCTTTGTAACCTCCTGATGTTGTTTTATTTTCCTATACCAAGTAAATTTTATTAAAAAGATTATCATCGTACTTGTAAGGCAAGTTTAAGATAAAACCGGAGGCTTTCGCCCAGGAAGTTTTTTGAGGGCTTCCCTGCGATGGAGTGGACTCGCCTGAGGTTCGACCCCAACGACAAACTCACTCTTCCTCCCGTCCCTCAACCTTTTATCAAATGTAGATTCAAAACTAATCAGCACAACATCGAAAACCAACAGGTATATTTATTAATTTTTTAGAAAAAAAATTATTTTAATTTTGTTTTTAGATTGTGAATTTTTTGCGAGAGATTCCTCTCCCCCTGGCGAATTCTGAGTTGTTCAGTGCTCCTATTGATTCTGCTCGCTATTTGGCTGAAGGTCATGATGTTAAAACAACTGTGGAATTATTTTTAAATATTAAGGTATTAAATTCTATTTAGGTTTTTTGGTGACATTACCAAAAAGAGCCAATCTTTCAGATTGTTCGAATTTTTTATTTTATAAAAGCTCTTTCTGATGCGCATATTTAGTGGTTGAAAGGTACACTATGGGCTGTGGGTTTGGTGGAAACATAGTTCGTAATCATAATCATGATCACTATGGCACCAGAAAAATTTGTCTTTTCAAAAAACTTTTCATAAATCCATAGTTACTAAACAGTTATATTTTTTAGGGGAGCAATTTTTCTTATTTGCCTGGTGACTCCATCGGTGTCCTTCCGAAGAACATCAAGACTGAAGTCGTTGATTTGATCCGTTGTTTGGGCCTCAGCGACCATGCAGAAACCATCGTTGAACTCCGTAGCTGACGGTTCCAAAAAGAAAAAACTCCCTCCTCACCTTCCCACGGAACTTTCGCTTTTCGATTTATTCGAATGCTGCCTTGAAATTCGTGCAATATTAAAAAAAGTAAAAAAACAATTTTTCTTTATAATTGTGGCTAATATGAAATTTTCAAGGGCTTTTTAAGAGCGCTTTCTGAACACCGAAGCGCCTGAAGAGAAAAGAAGGTTGGAAGAATTTTGCAGCCGTGAAGGGACCAAAGAATACAACGACGTCATTTTAGAAAACTCAATTTGCATACTTGATCTCCTCTCAGCTTTTCCCTCATGCAAACCTCCATTATCTTTACTTTTGGAACATGTACCTAGACTTATGGTAGGCCCCATTTTTGCTTGTTGAAAAAGTCTAATTTTTTACTAGCCTAGAGCGTATTCAATCTCATCGTCCAGCTTGCAGCACAAGAATAGGATAAGACTGGTTTTTAATGTCGTCAAAGATCGAAGAGGGAGAAAAGGAGTCTGCTCAAATTGGCTGCACAAATTGAGCTTTCCCTTTTTGGACATTGCTTCTCAATTAGAAGACCTAAGCCTGGGAGAATATTCCAAGCATATAATGTATGTTTTTTATTTTATTATGTATGTTAAACATTGATTTTTAGGTTCCCATTTATTTGAGGAAGAGTTCTAACTTCAGGGTGCCTGAAGATCCGACTCAGTCGCTCATAATGATAGGACCTGGGACGGGTTGGCGCCTTTCATCGGCTTCCTGAGCATAAACAAAGACAATGTGGGATCTACTCAAATAACTACAACTGCATTAACTCACTTTATTTTGGCTGCCGCTACAAAGGACGCGATCAAATCTATCGGTTAGTAGTTAAGGAGTGTATAAAGTGTCAGTGATGCTCTTAATGGGCGGTTTTCGGAAATGGGCCTTGTAGTATGACTTTGCCCCATAGAATCCATTCCTGATGCAATTAGTAAAAAAAGTTAAATTTTTTAATTTTCCCCCCATATTGAGCGTTAAAATACGGATTTGAATGGGCCGGTTAAATTTTTGCCCTTTACTTAACGGGCCGGTTAACTTTTTGCCCTTTACTTAACGGTTGTTTTTGCCCTTTACTTAACGGGTTGGTTAAATTTTTTAACGGGCGGTTAAGTTTTGTCCTTTACTTAACGGGCGGTTAAGTTCTTGCCCTGTACTTAACGGGCTGGTTAAATTTTTTAACGGGCGGTTAAGTTTTTGCCCTTTACTTAACGGGCGGCAATAAAAATTAAAAAAAAATGGACTCACGCTAACGCCTCCATGGCTGGCCACTTAGCCATTTCCCCTCTATCACCCAAATTTTGCATAACGCCCCACAGTAACTGCACAAGGTCCTGCTTTGAAACTATTGTCGGACGGAGTCCATAGTTGGTTAATTTGAAAGATAATAGGATTTAGAATCATTCCAGATCTGCTTTCCATAATAATTCTGTCAAAAAAGTATTTTAAGTTATTGCTAAAATATCACTTTTTGACATCTTTTGAAGGCTTAACTCTGAAATAGTCACTTTAGCAAGTTTGTGTGCTAAGTACTTTTTGTTGGAAATTCAATGTAGATTATCTTTGTATCATATACTTTTGAGCTAAACCTTATAGTTTCTGAGATATTTAATAAAAACTGATCGAAAACCCTCGTTGTCGCCCTTCTCGTCCCAAATCGGTGTGACTTTTTAGTACATATGTATTTGCCACTCAATATTAACGCCAGAAAGAACATTTTATTTCCAAAAACTTTTTTTCTTTAAATAACAATTTGGCCCTGTTTTTAGGGCCACTTCCAGGGATTTTCTACATTCATTTCGTTCAAATGAATAAAACTTGGAAGAACATGTTTGATTTTATTCCTTCCTAATCATAATTTTTTGTATTTTAAACAGAAAAGAACTGAAAGACTTCATAGACAGTGGGATACTTCACAATCTTCACATTGCGTTTTCAAGGGAAAGCCAGAAGAAGGATCTCCTCGTTATGTCCAAGTATGTAAACCAAAAGCTCAATTTTTTCTCTAAAACTTATAACTTTTTAGGATTTTATATTGAACCAAAAAGAATCATTTGTCGACCTATTACTGCAAGAAAGCACTCTTCTGTTTGTCTGCGGAGACGCCGAGAATATGGCCAAAGATGTTGAAGCGGCAATCATTAAAGCGATAAGCGAGACTAAAAGTAGTATTTAATTATTTTGCTAATTAAATTAAATTAATTATAAAATTTCAGACGTTTCTTTAGAGGAGGCATCACAAATTCTCAACAGGATTGAAGCCGATACTCGATATGTGAAGGATGTCTGGAGATAAATGATTTTTAAGAATGGATTTCTAGATTATCATCAATCTTAATTTACGTTTTATGTGCTTTTCAAAAAGTCTTTTCTACTTTGGAAAATTTAGACGTTTTTTTAATTTATTTATTGAAGCTAATCAAGTTTGTTTTTAATTTTTATCTGTGTGGAACAAAAGTTTAGCTGAATCTAGAGTACAGCATTATTGTGATGATATATTTTTTTAAAATTATGATTACAACTAGTAAATGATTATTGATTTATGAATTCCCAGAAAATCGTATAGCTTTTTATTAGCTATTTTTTTACTAGCTATTTTATTTTTTTCAAACAATTTTATGAAAAAAATTATTGCAAAATTAAAATTAAAAAATTTAATTTAATATAATTTTCTGATTAAAAAAGTTTTTAAAAGATATTTTGGAAAAACCACAAAAAATAAGGTTTCTTTAAAAAAAAAGAGAGAAAAAGTAGCTACGGTTTTCTGGAAAATTGTAAACAATATGATTATTGATCACTGTCATGAACGTAATAGTAATCAAAATAATATGATTATAATCATAATCTTAATTATGATTAAAATATTGTGTTTGCTCCCCCCCCCCCCAAATCCCCAACAAATCTTGCCATAGTTCTGTTTGCCCAACAAAAATTCTAATTTAGTTTCTATATTTTTGTTCAATTTGTATGTGATTTAAAAAAAAAAGAAAAAAAATTGTAGGGAGAATAATTTGATGCTTATTTTTTTATCTTTTTTTAAAATGAAATTCATGAAAGTGATAAAATTTAGATTTTTATTTATTTTTTGAAATCTTTTGACGTAATAAAAATATTTTACTGTATTGGTGATTCATGGGTTTAATATTTTAGTATTCAATTATACCTTATTCAAAATTGTTTACCTCTTTAATTTATTAATTACAAAAAAGGCCATTCGATTCCCCATATTATATATGACAATTACGATTATAGTCGTATAATTATGGCTGAGTTTGGCGGAGCAAGCGGCAAGGGAGAAGGTTGTTAAAAAGCGTTTTTTATTGTTTTTATCAAATATCTTGAAAACTAAAAGGTATGGCGCAAAATTTACTACTTACAAAAATAATCTAAATTAAATTTACAGCAAAAAGTGTTTAGCACATAACCTTGATAAAGTGACGGATTTGGAGTTATGAATCGTAAAAAAAAATTTTTAAGAGATACGGTAATTTTATCAAAATACATCGATTTTTAAGATTTTCTCGTTTTGCAGCACGTTTGATGCCCCGCTTTGAAACAATTATTGGACGGAGCCCAGTAGGCTCATTTTGAAGGAAATAAGATTAGGACTTTTTCCAAGTCTTACAGATCTCTTAAAATTATTTTAAAAATTACGAAAAAATTTAAGATTTTGCAAAACGTCACTTTTTGACGTTTAAATTACACTTTAAAAAAAGGCCATTTTTAAATTTTTCTCTCTCTTTAAAATATAATCTTATTTTCTATTAAATTAAACTACCACATTTTTAGCGACCACATAAGCTAACGCGGCGAAGTGGGTAGATTAAGCCTGCAAGACGTTAGGGTTTTGCAGGTCAGGGTGGTAAACTAATTCTATGGGTGGTAGTAAAATCCATTTGTCTATCTTCGCTTTTTACAAATTTTGCCTTTGAAATATAAAATTTTGATTTTTTTTTTTTGTTTGATGAGCGATAAATCAAATAAATCTCGTTGGTAGATTTGGCAGTAGATGGCATCGGTTTTTGGGTGGGAGGGTCTCGGGAGGATGGTTCGGGGAACCACGAGCTCCCCCACTACGCCAGTGTATCCCGGGCATCCGGTGAACTTGGAGCTGCCTAAGTGGGGGGATGAAAACTTCAACTGGTATGGAAGGGAGGTGAAAGCCGGCGCGGCGTACCGAAAACAATTCAATTAAAAAACGGAGAGAAAAAAAATCAATTGAGACTTAATTTCCCGCTTTGTTTTTCATAATCGTACGACATGGCTACCCCTCCGGACAGCCCAGTCGAAGACGCCGTCTACGAAATCGAACCATCCAGGGTTCCAAAACCCATGACAGTCGCCCTCGAGGACCTCTGCAGACAAACGAAATTCACGCGCCAAGAAATCAGGGTCATGTACCGAGGATTTAAACAGGTAAAAATTTTTCATTTAATAAATTTTAAATTATAAAATTATAATCGTTCATCAATAAAATTATAAACGACAAAATATTATTTAACTAAAAAATATATATGGAATCGCTATTTTAATTAATTGCTTTTGTCGCAATAACCTTTTTGGTAGAAGGCAGATTAATAAAAAATTAATTGTTTTGATTTAATTTCTAAACGCTAAAATATTCTAGCAGTTTATCAGGTTCTATCTTTCTCTATGAGAAGTTATTGTATTACCCTCGATGCATGGTTTTTGGGAGAGGGTCTTCCAGAAGGAAAATCTTGACCGATCGTGAGGCTCCCGGAATAAGCGACCACAATTTTTACTTAATTTTCAGATTTTTTTTTTTTCTTTTCTTTATTCCAGGTGAGATAGGCGACCCCCGAGCCCAATTCGCTCTAACAAGTGTGGAAATTGTTCTTTGGGCCTTTCCGAGTTTATATACTGACTCCTTGCGGAGTTTTTGGTGGTATTTTTATGCGGAAATAACGAAAAGAGCGTTTTTTTTGGGGAAAAAATTATTTGAGCCACAAGAAAATTTGGCCTGTCTGGGCGAAGACTCTCATTTTTTCTACCTTGTTTTCCTGAACAAAATAGAACATTTATTTTAAAATATTCTTAACTTAAAAAAAAATTTCAAATTTATCCACTCCATGAATAAACTAACAGCTTTTATATTTAACTTGTAGGAACAAAAATATTTAGACGGGTATTTGCGGTTTCGGTTTCGCGGTTTTTCATTTCCACAAAGACCCGCAGGAAAAAAGATCGCGACGTTTGATTAAATAAGGAAATAATCGATTCTCGGCTTGTGAAACCCCTGTACAATCACGATTGAAAATTAGTAGAATCGAAAGCTAATGAGGGATTATAATTAGTAGCCTTATTCCGATAATGAGGGAGTCCGCCCATTTCGTGCAGTTCAATACTGAAATTATGTTAATTCCGGGTTGTTAAACCTTTTTCGAAAATGAAACTTTGAAAAATCGTAAATAGAGGGGTGAACGGAGAAGGCTTTATATAAATAAAATGGCTTATTTCGTATGTATGGGAGGTTCGCCTTAAACTCCCGGAATTCCGACAACGTTCGGAAAACCATAATGCCTTTGGTGTTAAACAAAAAACCTTCAATCACTCAAGGAATGCTTAAGCAACCGGAAGCAACAGATCAGCATTAAATTATTTCCCTCGAAAATTGTAGGAGAACTGGCGTTTGGTCTTTTTCGATCACTCCTTCATCTCTGGCGCCGCTCACTCATCATCTTTAAATTCTCAGGAGCATTTTTTTGATCCTTTTTGGGAGTTTTTCTTTTTTTATGGCAAAAAGACCATCCTCCCCCCATATCCGGCGTGTTTTCCTCGGTTTTTTGGTCAAGAGGCCCCATTTTACAAGGTTTAAAAAAAGCCTCTTTTTATAGATTTATTCCATATCAATTTAAAAAAGGTCTTTTTAAAAAAATGTATGAGGGACCAGTAACGGGATTTTTTTTCTCCGCATATACGATTCGGAAAGAAAAGAGGGTGCTGGAAAATATTGCGAAATATCCGAGGGAACGAAATACGTTTAGGGTGGCCGAAAGGGCGTGAAGAAGGGAAAAAGAAGAAAAAAAAAAGTTTCATTTATCGATACACCTGATATTTTCACACTTGGCGAAAAAGTTGGTCGAGCTTTCAACACCCTAGGCATAAGGGAAGAAAACTGTAAATTATGATGTTTCGTCACGCCATCTATGGATTTTTTTTCTCACCTATTTTGACGTGTTGGAAATTTTAGGTAGATTTATTTTTTTCTCAATTTAGAAAAGAAGAAAAAAATCTAATAAATCCCAGGAGGCCTGAATTCCGGGTCAGTGGATTCACGGAATTCCAGAGCTCGAGGCGATACTTTTGTGAATTGGACCGTAAATTAAATTTAATTGCCAAATATTTTATTACTCAAGAGTGGTTACATTTTAATTAAATTTTTTTCAAGTATCAGGGTAGAAAAGTTGAGTATTTGACCAACCTGGAGGCCACACAGGCGTACAGCTCAAACGCCCTACTGTCGAAGACTTTTTTCAGAGCTGGCGCTTTCGAAAACTTGAAGTTGATCTTGGAGACAAAAAAAGAATAAAGGGTCAAAAAAAAAGTTCGGACGTTTTCTGGGTTTACAACAGCCCATCCTGAGAGAATAATAAAATGCATTGAGGCCGTGGACGTTGCCAAGGCTGTAATTTCAAACGTGAATTATTACCGGGGGGTACAAAAACTCTTAAAAGTACTTTCCTGAGTGTAATTTACTTTTTTATAGTCCTTTTCGACATTTAAATTCAGTTTTTGCACCTTTAAATAGATATCTATCCATTTTGTTTTAATCAATAGAGCTAAAAAGTATTAGTTTGGAGCTGGCACCGACGGGAACTTTCTCAAATGTGCGCAATTTAATCAATTTTCATCCCTTCTATAGAATTTTTTTTTCGTTATTGAGGAAGAAAAAAAGAAAGTCTTCGCCCAGTCAAGCCACAAAGGACGGACTAAAATTTTCTATATTTTCAGACAACGTCATGTAGAGGGTGTCACAATAGCTTCTCTTTGAGGAAGTTATCTTAAAAAAAAAGTTGAAAGCTAAAGATTTATCGCGTTTTAAAAAATAAAGACTTTAAAAACATTTTTACGATTTAGAAAATAACGTTAGCGACCTTCCCGATTTCTGTTGTATAAAATTATTATTATTTTTTTTTTAACCTTCTGCTTTATTAAAAAAGGCGATCTTTATTGCGTTCTCATAAACGTTTACGGTCTTATTTACTGCCGTTATAACAAATCCGATAGTGGGGGCGTTAAAACAATTTTTCCCGATTTTATAGGTCCAACTGGGAAAATGGTCGTTTTCAATTATCCGTAGGTATAACCTTTGGGTCCATTTTAAGATATATCAAAGTGATGCTATTGTATTACCCTCCATATACGATTTTTTTGGAGAGGTTCTAACATCCCCCGGATTATCGATTGGTGGTATTAATCGATTGTTGTGTGTGGTGCGGCCGTTTTTTTCATTAAAAAATTTAAATTGTCATTAAATAATCTGCTAAAAAGTCAACAGGTCATCAGCTAAACCGTCATTAAATCGTTAAGACAAATGATCAGAAAAGCTCGCTGGGGTCTGAAAGACCCTCTCCTAAAAACCACACGCGGAGGGTAATACAATAACTTCTCTTTGAGGAATCAAAAAGAACAATTTACCTTGTAAAGTGACATTCATTCTCACTTATAAGCTCAACGAAGTTTTCTTTTAACGATTGAACTTTTCGTGTTTTAATTAGCTAATTGAGTTTTTTTTAAGGAAAAAAAATTTCCATTCACATAATTTCATCATCACGATGTCATGTGGCGCTTAATTAAAAAAGCTCCGTTTAATTAGTTTTTATACCATTTTTTTTTCGGAGCCTACGACTTTGAAATCTTTTTATTTTTTAACAATATTTTCTAATTAATTTTCTCGAGAATTGACGTAAGTAGGGAAGTCAATTAAGTTGAAAGGGTGATTTAAATTTTAATTCCACCTACGAATGACAGGCATTGAATATGAATCTCAGGGAAAGCAGCAGTAGTAAAAAGGGACAATTATGTACAAATTCAATATGGAAATTTCGTGATATTGTGGGAAAACCGCACGGTTATTGGGCTTGAGGAATTGAAAACGTCCTTTATTTATGTTTAATGTTAACCTAGATTATACCCATAAATTTCATGAGGAAAATAGATTTTCGCCGATTGCGAAGTCAGAAATGATATCTTAAAACTTGAATAACGGTTTTTAACTTATTCAAAGAGAAGTTATTGTATTACCTTCATGAACTGTTTTCGGGAGTGCCTTCCCAGACCTCCTAGAGGAAAAAGTGCTGGTCTAAAGCTAGCCTGGGCGGGAATTTCCTCAAAGAACCTTCCGGAGGGTTGCACTTTCGCCCGTGATGAACGTCTCACATTTCTCGCTACCTTTCTATTAACAATTTTTTTACGCCAAAATTTTTTAAAGAGTATTCAGTAAAAATTTGATGAAAATCGGGGCCGTTCAGTGTTCGGGAAAATGCGACGGACGGCCGGCACCACAGACAAGCTTATTTTCGGCTAATTTCCTCCACGGAGTCAAAATGACCCTTTCCAATAGGCCGTCACTATAACTTCTCCTTGAGGATAACATCAATAACTAGGAGAAATTTTGGCTGTTTACGCCCGTTCATGTGGCTCGGCTGGGCGAAACTTTCATTTTTTCTACCTTGATACTTGCAAAATTTGTTATTTCGTGGAAGATGAATGAGATGTGTGAATGTAAAACAAGTCTTTATCTTGGTGTCGTTAGGTAGGGACTAAAATAGACCAGAAACTCTCGCTACTATGTGTCACAAGTTGACATCAAGAGGTGCCAAATGTTTGGTCAAGAGTTGAAAGGGTGGCGGGAGGGGGTTAAGACGAGCTGGCTACAACTTAATGACTATCGGCCGATTTCCCCCTTTTGTATACACTCGACTGACCCAAATCGTAAGTTGGCAAATCCGCCGTTTCCGTCGTTAGATTCCACCCTTGTTTGGCGCACGGAAAAATAAACACTTGAGGCGGAGTAATAAGAAGTCGGAAATAAACCTATTTCATCTTGACTTAAATTGCTGTTTTAAACTTGTCCCGTGGCCTAAAGAAACTCGCTTACCGCCCCCGGGGTTTTCGCCTTTCTGGGGAGCAATGAATCACTAAAGTTGACTTCCTTTTTAGTCGACAGCCGTCGAGAATCCCGGGCTGAAAGAAAATTCTACCAAACAAAAAAATATTTTTTCTTTTTTTTTCTCTGTTTTCTTCAATCAATACAGAGTATCACAAAAGCGGAGATGAGACCTTCTTGGCTTACGCCACGCCATATTGCGTTGGCACCCGTTTGGGACCTTTTTTGTCGGTCGATGACTGTTTTTTCGCCAAAATTTTCTCCCTAGATCGAAAGGTGGCAACAGGCAATTTGGAATTCAAAAATCTCAACTCCCCAATAATTCGATCATTAATGCCCATGAATTTATTGTAAAAGTTCTTTTTCATTAGTTTTTTAAAATCAAAGTGTACTTTTGAATCTGTTTTCTGAAAAGTTATTTTAGCTGGATTGCATAAAATTCGTTTTCCCATCAAATATAGATTGAAATTCGCCCAGGTAGTTCCTGAATAATAATCGCCTTGAATACATTTACTCGACTTTCGATTACTCTCGAGTTGAACGATAAGGGCCAAGATTATACATTGCGGTAGAGATGTAGGCCCTTTTAAACGACCAACCATTTCGAACCTCCATTTTCCGGGTAAACCGTTCGAAAAAAAACGATGTTTTCAAGTCAATCCTCCTTCTTCGGAGTGTTTAATTTGACAAGACTTGTAAATATTGGAGCCGTGCCAGTCCGATAAGTTTTTTTACCCCACTTTCTCATTAGTTAATTCACTTCCACCTTATCCTTTAATCTATTTTATAGACTTGTTAATAAACTTTTCCGTATAGAACTCACAAAAATCGGAGCTAATATTTTAAGCGGAGCAGGTGGCCGTTCTTTGAGATAAAAGACAAACATGAACGGTTCGTATTAATTATTAGAATGGGTTTTTCATGGCCGCGAATTTATCTTCAACCCAGGCTAATTAATGGGCTTGTATTAAGCACCTTTTTTTCTGAATTAATCCCATAATTAATGAGGATAATGCTAAATAAGCGGTTACTATAGGTTGGGGTCCATTTCGTTCTAATTTCGCTTCTGGATAAACATCAGAGATGTCTCATCGCTGAATAATGCGACTTAGATGGACGGAAGATAGCGTGAGCGTTTTTCGCGTGTTGCTATTTCGTCTTCGCAACACGGAAAAAACTACTCGCACGCCAAAAACGTCTTTGCCTTTACGACCTTTTTATTTTATAAAATAACAATAATAATAATATCAAATTTAAGCCCATAATGAGCAAGTGACGACTGTGATAACTTAAAAACCTTCATCAGGTGAGCTATTCCTCTATAACAGTCTTATCCATTTTTTGTTTTATCCTGCACGTTTTTAGGCGAAGGGTCTTTCAGGCCCCGTAGGGTTAATGCGATTATGTATCTATACCGATCTCAACTTCTGGTTCCGGCCGTAGCATTTTTTTCCTCACTTTTCACACTTTACGGCCACAGTTTTCAACCACCAAATTTTCTTTATTTTTTTTTTGTTCTTTTCGTCTTTTCGAATCTTTTTCAAACCGATCTCTGAAAACTCCAAAAGAGGGTTGAGAAACTGAAAGTTTTAATAAGAATTTGAGATGGAACAATCTGATATCGTTAATCAATTGGCCCCAGATGTGTTAAATACATGGGAAGCGTCGAAGTGTCCATATCTGTTTACACGTCTTCGTTCTTATTTATAGTCCTAACTGATAAACAGGTCTTTTAGTGGCTCTGGGGTCCGCTTGTTTACAGGAGATCTTTTAGTATCCAATAAATCCCCCATGCGCCACTATGAGTATGACGATTGATAGCTATTTTACAAATGAAACAGAATCCCAGAAGTTCAAAAACAATATTTACACAGATTGGAGATGAAAGCCAATTTTACCGCAAAAATAAAATTGTTTAATCTACACGATTGATAAAACGTGAAAAGCTTCGGGATAGGATAAAGGGTTACATTTTTGAGAGCGTTCACTAACTTTCTCATAGAGAATTTATCGTATTACTCTCCATTTTTTTCTTCTGTTTTTATGAAATTCTAGAAATACATATATTTCAGGTATTTTTATTAAATTTCTAAAAATTTATGATTTTTTTAAATGAATTTTTGATAAGCTGTGTTTATTTTATCAAGAAATGATTTTTTCACATTCACATTCATATCCATAAATATGAATAATCCCTGCTTAAGAAGAAATTTGGGCTCTCCACCCGGCTCGTTTGGCTTAGCTGAATGAAGGCTTTAATTTTTTTTGCTGTTGCAGTGCGTAAATTAAATCCTCCTTAATTAAGGGGTAGAAAAGCACCTGTTTCCCTTTTCATTGTTTTGGCAGAAGTCCAAAACTAAGCGGACAGAATCGTAGTATCCGCAGTACGAAATACAGCTTGGAAAAATGAGAAAGTTAAAAGAAGGATCAATCACAAGGAAGTCACTCATATTTTTCTATTTTAGAAAAAGTTTTTTTATGAAGGATATTGAACTGAAAATGCGTCAGCTTCAAACCTTCCGTCTTCATCAAAAATGAAATATTAAAAGTTTTTCTCAAATGTAAAAAATTTAATTTTCAGTCTTTCCCAGGAGGGCCCGTGGAACTTCCTTAATTTAGTTTGGATTTATTAAAATTAAAGGCGAAAGAGATTTCATCCTTGTTAAGAAATTTAATTAGTCGTAAGGGTTTGTATTAAAACAAAGGCTTTTCGGAGCTCCCTTATAAAATTTTAATTATTTATGTTTTTCCGACGATTTTATCTTCCTGACCTCTAAAAAGAGGTTGAAATTTACTCCTTTTAATTCAATACAAATCCGCAAAAATAAAAAATCCATCCAAATAATATTTTCGCCAGAAAAAACTAGTTTTTTTTTGTATTATTGGCCGTTTTTCTCGATTTTCTGGCCGTTTTTCCCATTTTAGGGCATTTTTCTATTTTATCTATTGAAAACAACAAGAAAAGATTTAACCAAAGAATATTTTCAGTGAATTGAAAAAAAAAACCAATTATTCAAAATGAGGTGTAAAATTGTCCTTCGAAAATCCAGCTTTAAAATATCGACTAGAAGTTTAAACAAATTGCCTTAAAAAGTGTGAAGCCTTAGGAATTAAGCCCCACACTTGACCTAAAAAAATTTGGAAATATCCGATAGAATTATTTGTATGAACCTTTTATTAGGCGCATGAAATCGCGTCGAATATTTAGAGCTCATCCTTTGGACACCCAATAATTGCCACCTCTGGGGGAAAAAAATTAATGATATAAAATGAAAAGTCTTTTTGAGCTTTGCCTTAAATGTATTTTTAGTCGAGGACTGTTTTCACGTTTATTCTCGTTAAAAAGGATTTAAATAAACAAAAAAAGACAAAAGGGGTCGTTTATAATGTATATGAATGGTGAGGGAAGAAGGGAAGAGGAGAGAAAAAAAAAACTGCGGGGATACTTTTTCTTGTTTAAAAGAAATACAGAGGCCACAATTGGGGGGGAAGTGCGATGTATGTTTATTTTATTCATTTTTCCTCTTCGCTCTCTCATCCAGCGTCCTGTTCTCTTTTTATGCTTTCGGAGCTGGAAGACTCTTTTTCCTCGCAGTAAATTCCGAATGTCTCTAGCTCCCACCCCTTCACCAGAATCGACTTCTCTCAAAACTTAGCCGAGGACAATAAATGTGAAATACAAGGCGAAAACAATCGGAAAACTTCTTTTATAGGAAAACTTCTTGGTTACTTCAAAAGAATATTAAAAAATTTTCATCCAATCAATAATATGGTTAAGACATCTCAGATTGACCTAGAAACACTTTTTAAAAATTTTGTTGAATTTTCTTCTTTATTTCGGCAAAAAACACCTTTTTTACTGGTTTATTAGGCGTTTTGGTACATATTGTTACCTTTACATAGAGTGGAAATACGGGCTCCGTTGAATTATTAGTTCTTGAACTCTAGCTTCAAACGAACAAACACAATTTTTCCCCCTCTTAAGTATCACCCACTTTTCAGACTTCCTATGGGTTCTAGCCCTCATAAGAACGTTTTTAGGTAGATTTCTTTTCTTCAAAAATCTACCTATTGTAATGTACCAAGTAGTCGCAGATTCAAAAAATTTTCTATACGTTTTTCGTTTCATACCTCCTGGACCCCAAAACCATCCTCAGTTGAAAAGTTTATATATATATATATATATATATTAGCACGATAACTGGAGTAATTTTAATGTGAGGGTGACGATATCCGGTATTTAGAGCTTTTATCTCAATAGCTCGGACGAGTTCGTTAATGGCTGAAATCGGACCAGCGATTCACCTACTTTACTTAGGCTTAAAAGACAAAATTGGCATTTTCTATTGAAATCCTAGTCCTTTTGCAAAAAAAAACTTTAAGACCTCTGCGAGGGCGTGTAAAAAATTAATTAAAGCAGGTTTGGACGAGCCAGGCGCAAAATATTGAACTAGCTAAACTTTAAAAAAAATTTGAATTTATACCGGGAAATTATTAAATATTTTATTAATAAAATTATCAGATGTTTTCTAGGGGCTCAGTGGCGCAATTTTTCTTATATCATCATTTCTATAACATAATTATATTTTGTGTTTATACATATTAATTTTAATCATGAAAAGAAATCTACCTTTTAGTCCCTGCTACCGCAGGGTCATTTTTTTAAATATCAAAAGTATGTAATTTTTTTTAAAATTATGATTGGATATTTGCCAGTATACATAAAACGTAAATATGGCTTTGAAGCACTCCAATGGTTATTTTCAACGTTCATATACCCTCATAAAATTAAAAAAAATTTGGTTTACAAATTTTAATGACTTTATTTGCTTTCGTTTTTCAAGTATCAAAGAGGGGCGGGCGTTTATTTAAGCAATACCGAGTTGGGGGGGGGGGGGGGTAAAAATAAAAAGTGACCCTTATATTTATTTTTTCACCAGAAAATATTTACACAGGTCCGAAACTTGTTGACGTACAGAATTCGCAAAAATATATCCCAAAAAAGTTCTGAGATAGCTAAAAAAAACTTGATATCTTCTGGTTTTCCCCTCTTTTTTATCTTATTCGCTTTAAATCTTCTTCTCTTTCGAATGGGAAACCGCCCGAAACCGGAGACGGATACTTGCCCCTGTTTGCGGTTCTAAATCCGTTTCCCGTGAAAATCCATAAACGTATCTTTTAATTTCAAACAGAAATGGGCTTACTCATATTCTATTCTTTTTCTTCTTGTCTAACCGATAAAGGCTTTTACAAGGGGGGAGGGAGAGCAGGACCCAGGTGGGGGCTTTTGCCATAATGCCATGTTGCTTTTTCAAGGGCCAACTACCCCTGAGAGTGGCCATATGGAAACTACAGGACCTGGATTAGAACTGGAGTGGTTCTGCTTACTCATATTCATAAATCTAAAACTTATGAATATGAACATGATTTCAAGAAATTCCTAAATTATTTAATAAATTACCTACTAGATAATTTTTTTTATGAATTTCTGGAATTCATAATTTTTTAAATAAATTTTTAATAAAATTGAATTATTATTAATTAATTTTATAAACCTATTTATCACTAACTCGTTAAAAAAAAATCATTTTCAAGATTTATTTTTTATTATAAAATAAATGTATAAAAATTTTGTTATGAATTTCTGATGTTCATGAATTTGAATACGTTCAACTCTCATTTAAAATATAAAATATTTATAAATTAAAGTTTTTTTCTCTCAAAGTTGGAATAGCTGATTGAGAAAAGGGTAATCAACTCGACCGTGAAGGCGGACACGGATAAAAGGAACGAGGAAATATAATGGTGCAGTTTGATCAATACAAACCTTGAAGAGAAGCCCTGTATCCAAAAGTATTCTGAATATTTATATTGCTTTTGAAAAGAGAGGTTTTTCAGCGGTTGGGAGGCAGCAAGAGGATTTTTTCCCCCTCAAAAAAGCTCATCCCCAGATTAAAACTCCCACGGCTCTTCGAGGAATAATGTTATAAATTTCATGATTAAAATATAAAAACTTTGTAACTTCCTTAAAGAAGTTATTGTCTTACCTCCTTGTCGGGTTTTTGGGAAGGGTCTTTTGACCCCGAAGTGTCAAATCGGCACTGACATAGCAGGGAAAAATTTGATTCTCTCACACGAGCGAGAGCGACATCCATCCGCCAGGCGGTTCATTATTTCTAGCTTGATATCATAGAAAAAACTTAGAAAATTAAAAAAACAAACTTGAAATAGCACTTCCCCTTCTTAACTTTCCTCTCCTTTGTACTTCCTCCTATATTGTTCCCTATCTATAAGAAAGTTCCCGTTGGAGCCATCACCAGACTAGTATTTTTTTAAACTTAAAATCAGATACAAATTTTAATCATGAGTCGCTCCATTGTGTTTTGTGAGAAGTTTAGTAGGCGATTTACAAGTGTCTTTCTGTCAGCATGAATTTTTTTTGTTCATTTGCCCATTGTTTGGGGCTTTTTCTTGATCTTTTGTTTCTTTGATGTTAAAAAGGATTTAGGGTAATCGTTCTATCGGTCATTAGAACCAAGATCGAAGGGTCTCTTTTCGTAATGATTTTGAGCTTAAGGACAGAACGGGTTGTCTTGGTAACACCCTCATTAGGCGCGTGAAGTACTCCGTAACATAAAGGTTCAACCCTGTATTTCACCTTTCAAAAAAGTCTCACGTAGGCGCTTTTGCATCTAAAATAAAGCCTATTTCCTCCTCAAAGCCCTCATCCATATTTAAACTTCTGATATATGAAACGGGGAAAACTTTTCAAAGTTAATCATGTTGGTTTTTGTTTTTTATATTGAAAAAGCAAAGTAGGTCGCCAAGTTTCACCGTTTTTGTTTTTAAATTTTCAATTCCAGATATATTTTCACCGGGGTTACTTAAAGCCTACTTGCGACTTTGATCTCGAAAAGCCTTCTTAGTTCAACGTCTAGAATAACAGGATGACGAGAAATAGCATTTTAATACCTTCTCTTGGGAACGTTTAACTCTCGTTGAATCAGCCACTTAGAAAATCGTAAAAGACTGTCCCGTATTTATAAACGTTCCTTAAGGAACCCTTTTCTCAAGATTGCCTTGAAAATCCTACCTAGAAGTTATTTCGTACTTAAAAACCTACCTTTAAGTATTCCTTCAAATGCCTTCAGATTTACCTCCGTTTTTTCAAGGTAGCTTTGGAAGATTGTGAAAATGCGACGGGCGGCCGGCACCACAGACATCCTCATGATTGGCAATGATTACTAATCAACTTTCATATAGGGGGGTCTAGAAACCCTTTCCCGGAGACCGTCACGGTGAGGTTTTCTAAATAATCCGCAAAAATCGTACAAAAATTGTAAATAATTTAAAGCTAAAATAATAATTACTTTTTGTAAAATTTGCTCGATAAGAGCTGTCAGCGGTATCTTTCCACGAGGTTGACGAAGCGGCCAATTAAACAGCGGACTCTGTCCTTTTCCCACCGCGTCGATTATTTTTAGACGAGACCCCGTGTCCCACTTACGTGCTTGTGTCAACCGGGGCAATTTCCCATGTTTTTTTTTTATGTCTAGTTTGTCAAAAAAATGTGTTCATTCATTAGTCTGATTATGTTTGTCACAATATTTTTTTAAATTTTGTTTTATTCTCTTGAGTTGTATATCAGATATTTGGAGTAAAACTGGGTTATGTTGGTCATATTGTGCCAAGTGTAGGCTATTGTTCGGCCTACAATGAGATACCATATCTTGTGAAACTTGTGCGGAATAATAATAAGGATCATTCCAGCTTGGAAGCATAAAATAACTTTTTACTATTGTTTACTTATGATTCATAAACTTTCGATTTTAACTTGAAGTTATTGTTTTACCGACACTTGTTTTCCTTTGTAATTCAGGAGGTGAAAAACAAGGGTGAGCTGACGAGTCTAGGTGACACTGAAGGGTCGACGATACCCTTGATGTACGCCCCACTTCCCAACGAAAAAAAACGACCCTCTCCTACTAATTGCCCACTTGCCACAATTTATAAGGCTTTTTCTCTAGTGCATCTCAACCCCTTATCTCGCAAGATTAATGAGAATTTTTTTCGTGTGTTTCAGGTAATAAAGGAGCTCTAAAAAAAACATCGACTGGCAAGTTAATTAATGTTTTTGTAAATTATTGACCTATCTGGCTTACTTTTGAGATTTTCCAGGGAAGGGAAGAAAAGTTTTAATTAAAAGAGAGACAGGCTTCGCCGTTTAGAGCGCCAGTTTTTGAGGAAGTTCATTTTTGACATGTTTTTGGGCTCTTAATCAAGAAAACCCCTTTCAATGTAATTTTGGTTGTTTTCCTCAGTTTTTCCGCCGATAAACTCCCTTCAATACAATTTTCTTCCCATTTTTTTTCGTTCTGAGCTTTAATTCAATGCGGACTTCCGTAGTTTTAAACTTTTTAAAAAACCGTCTCGGTTTTTTGCTAAAAAAAAACCATTTTCAGCTAGTTTTAGAGAATTTTTTTTTCGATAATAAACTTGTGGCATTTTCTCAAAAACCTTGAACATTAGAACTGCGAAACTGACAAACTAGTTAACTAATTACCACGGGTCATTTTGACCCCTAAAAGCTAATTTTATTCATGAAATATTTTGCGAGAGTTGTATGATATTTTAGAAGAAAGTTTTAGAGTTGTTTTTTATTTCAAAATTAGCATTAAGCTAGTAATAAAACGAGATAATAAAATGAAATAAAAAAGCGGGAAAGTTGGAGATAAAATCTATTTTCATGGACAAAAGGGGGTAGCTGACAAGTGAAATTTTTGTCCCGGGAGTATAGAAGCGAGAGGGAGGGGGATTGGATCTTTTAAATATTCATAAGTTGCCCTGGATTCCGGGATTAAAAAGAACTGGTCATGGTCGGGCGGGGGAGTAAAACTGCGAGAAAGGGCGAAAGGGAGCGACCGGTGAAGCCTCCGCCCGGGTTATCAGACTAATTGAGGCTGAAGACAATCGTCGGATTATGCAAAGCCTATTCGCTTATCCCTCCTCGCGGGGTGCCTAAATCGAACCCAAATAATACCTGGAGCTTTTATATTGGACTCTAATCGAGGCTAAAGAGACTTGATAATCTTTTTTTCCTATTTTAAAAAATTAAGAAAAAAAGAACTTTGACATTTCTTGAAAATCTTGTTCCTCGCATCTCCTTCCCTTAACAGCCTCAACAGCCTCTTAATTAGATCATAATGTATCGGTTAAGATTCCTGGAAAATACTCCAAATTGATCTCCCTCAAAACTGGTGTTCCTCAAGGTTCGTTATACTTCCCCTCCGTTCCTCCTTTATACTTCCCCTCCTATATTGTTCCTTCTCTTTAAGGAATTTTCGTTGGAAGCTCTTCAAACTAGTACTTAATCCCTGACCGGAGGAATACTTGATGACCCCCCCCCCCCTTCCCTCTCACTAAACCATTCATTTCGACGACAGTCTCAGACAACCGAGGATCAAGAATAGAAGTGGACCCAGAATACTAATGTGAAGAGCTTCCAACGAAAACTTCCTTAAATGGAAGGAACAATATAGGAAGGGAACTATAAGGAGGTACGGAGGGAAGTAACGGAGGAAAGTATAAAGGAGGGAAGTACAA